>JAQQSZ010002261.1:0-14815 GCA_028646595.1 Phalanger gymnotis | reverse complement strand
AGTACATCGATGACTTTCTCCTCTCTGGGCCTGTGTGAACATCTGTGAACCTGTATCTAGTACCATGTTGAAGGATCCCATGAGGGAGGCCTGAGCTTGATCAGGATACCTGGGTTTGAATCTCAAACTGCCTGGCTATAGACCTGCCTAAATCTAGTTTCTTCCCTGAGCCTCAGTCTCCTTATCGTAAAATGGAGATAATCATACTACCTACCTCACAGGGTTGTTGTGGGGAATGCACTTTGTAAACCTTCAAGTGCTTGAGAAATGTGACCTATTGTAACTTTAAGATGCTTTGTCAAGGGAAAACAAAAACAAAAACAAAAAAAACAAAAAACAAAAAAGAGATCCTGTGAGGAAAACTCATGGGAATATCATAGTCAAATTCTGAAACCCACAGCTCAAGGATAAAATATTAAATAAAACTATTTAAATATGATGGTGTCACAATTAGAATTACACAAGACCTAGCCCCAGAGACATCAAAGGACCACAGGTCTTGGAACACAATGTATTGAAGAGCAAAAGACCTGGGGCTCTGGCTGAAAATATCATACCCTTCCAATTTCAGTATTATCTTGAATGAAAAAAGTGGACATTTGACAAACACTCAGACTTTCAAGACTTTGTTAAAAAAATCCTCAATAGAAGATTCGACTTACAAGAACCAAGAGAAACATACGGCATATACCAAAGACTGACTATAAGGGAACAGAGTGCTTACCATTTATATAACATAAAATGTAAAATGTATGTCTAACATTCTTATTAATAATTGCCGAGGTCATAAGAAAGAGGGGGATAAACCTACGGTATGAATTTAAAAGGTAAAACCATTTAGAAACAGTTAAGAAGAGTATTTTATACAAAAGAGGTGCAAGAGGAAGAAAGGATACAGAGGATTTAGATGGGGAGGAGGGCTGGTAGTTCTAGTAACCTACTTTCATCAGGAATGGGTTTAAGAGGGAACAATACATATATATTTAGAAGAGTACAAAAGTCTTCTAAATTTAGAGGAGATAAAATGGTAGGGGTATAGTGAGGGGGAAAGGAGGAGGGAGGGATTAGGAAAAGTGAGGGATTTTTAGAGGGGAGAATGAGGGAAGAGGTAAAGGGTGTTTAAATCAATGGGAATGGGAGGATAGGGGATGGATCCTTGGAGAGGGGAAGGGAAGTAATAGGAGGGAAGGGTGGTTGGTGGAGGAGGGGGGTAGGCAAGTGATAGGTGAAATAGTGGGTAGAAGTAAAGTAGAGGATGCAGGAAGGATAGGAAACAAGAGACATGTACAAACATAAAAACAAAGATTAGGAGTAGATCTTGTTTGGGAAAGTATGCATATATATGCATGTATATATGTATAAGTGTATTTATATATCTGTATGTGTATGTATATATCAAGAAACATATCTAAAATATATTGTAGCCTTCTGGGGGGTGAGGGGAGGGAAAAAAAGAACAAAGTTAAAAAGTGCACAGCAGAGAACAAAACACAAGGAAGCAAAGAAAAGATGGACAATTCTCAACATGAGACGTATTATTTATCATAGTCTTTCTTGAAATGAAAATTTATTGTTACATATTTTGAATCCTCTCTTATGTTCTGCTATGCAGATGACATGCCTTTTTTTCCTTCTTTGTATTCAAGTTTAGAAATTTAAGTTTACAATATGTTTTTGTTTCTTTTCTCTATTCTGTATTTGTGTTTTGGTAAAATAAAAAAAAAGAAGAACAAAAAAAAGAAAGTTAAAAAAAAGAGGACATGGGAATTTTGGAATTCTTGTTAGTGGAAGTTTAGGGCTCTGTTTGACTTTGGAACAGTAAAAGAGTAAGTCATGGGAGCTGAGTCTGGGGAAGTAGAAGGCCAGAGTGTTAGAAGAAACAACATGAATATTGAAGTCCCCGAGTATAAGGGCAGAGATAGAAGAAAGGGGAAAATCCTGAGCCAGGCTCTGAATTCATTAAGAGAGGAGGAAAAATGCCCAGGAGATCTGTAGTTAAGGACCCCTAGGGTAGGATATTTGGATCTCATGCATATCAAAGGAGAGTTTGTTGATCTGTGTTAGGCTGAGGGCCAAGAATAGGCCCTGGGCAGCCAGGGCTGAAAAGGAGCTGACAGCTTCAGCAGAAGAGCTAGAGTAGGATGGCCTGGTTTTGAGTCCCCTGCGGGCTACCTAGTGTCAGCCCGAAGTGCAATGTGGACACTCTAGGGATGAGGGTGGGGAGGTTCAGATTGAAGTATCAGGGAGATTAGGGTAGGGAGGCTCTAGATAAAGGCAGTTTAGGAGGAGGAGGATCAAGGAAGTTTAGGACGAGGGCACCACAGAGCAGGGTGGGGAGAACTGACACTAAGGCACTGAGAATGGCCGATCTAGGCATCCCGGCGGTGGGGGCGGGAAGAGCGGATGTAGGGATATCGTGGTGTCTAGGGTGGGGAGGATCGGGATGGGGAAAGCAGAGGGATGGGTTGGGAAGCCTTGGGATGCAGGCTCCTAAGCCTTAGGGTCAGCGGGGATCAGGCCCAGGGTTTGCCCGGGAGGCAGCTCAATGCAAGATTCAGTATCACAGGGATTAGGAGAGTAGGAGGCGGGGTTGGCTGGCAGCGCGGTTTGCGGACCGTGGCGTTTGCGGACTGCGGAGTTTGCGGTCCGGGGTTTGCGGACCCAGGTTTGCTGCTTACGGGGAATGGCTGATAGAGTTGTTGTCTTTTTCAGCCTATAGAAACCAGGCCATTCTGGGCGAAGCCGGGCCACCCCGGGCGAAGCCGGGCCACCCCGGGCGAAGCCGGGCCACCCCGGGCGAAGCCAGCCCATTCTGGACAACACCAGACTCTGCTGGGCCATTCTGCCACTCCAGTTGCATCTGGTTGGTCCGGGCAGGGAACGCGCTTGGGCGTGGTGACGTCACCGGCACAACTGACTGTGATGACGTCAGCCTCTGCGCCAGCCCAGTCCAGCCTATGATGACATCAGCATGCGCCAGCAGACAGCATTGGCGATGATGTCAAGGGAGCGCCGGGTTCAAAAGTTGGCTCTGCGAAGTTGAGCGAAGATGGCTCCAGGCTCTGGGGCCTGACTGTGGAGAGACGCCTCTGTAGCGAAGGGTTGGGGGCGGGAGTGAGGCCGGGCTGTTCCGGGGCGGCAGGAGACATGGCCCCTCACACCGCCGTGCCCCGGGAGGCGCCTCCCCGCCACAGCCAGGCAGGAGGGCTGGGAAGGTCGGGAAGGCCCGGTAGGCCGCTGCCGCCGCCGCCCCGGACACCGCAGGTGGCTCGGGCGTGTCTCCCAAATGGGAGCAATCAAGAACTGAACTTCCCCGAACGGACACGGCCCAGCGCGCCTGGGGAAGGACTCTGGCAGAGCCCCAGGCGGCTGCCTCCTCCTTGAGGCCGGGCCTGCCTTGGAGCAGCGCTGCATCCCCGCAGCTCAGCCATCGGCGGGCCGGGCCCGAGGCAGGTGAGGAGAGGGGCCAGCAGGTGGCGCCCACAGCCCGCCATAAGCCCAGGCCAGGCCAGGAGCACAGCGCCCAGGGGAGTGGGCTTTCCCACCCGAGATCATCATGGCCAGCACATTCAGACACAAGATCTATTTAGGGTTCCATACGATGCCTTGCCTTAATGTCAGATAACAGGATAATAGACCAAGATGATCAGAATAGGACTATCGACAATTTAAAGATACATTGCTGACCAAATATCCAAGAGTTTGGATGTGATGACAGTTCAACATAAAGGTCACAATTAACATATTCATGAAAAACCATCCTGAATCACATGATTACAGAAATAGATGCAGAGAAAAGTGTTTGATACGGTCTGGACATACAAAAATACCAATAATTTGTGCCAACAATTATGCAAATACAGATACAGAATATCATCTTACACTTTCGACATATGCTAAAAACATATATCTAAAACCCGAAGCTTGCAGGTACACACACAGAGTAGACAAACTTCCTTTGTGTGTGGACGTGTACATATATATCCACACATGTATATATGTACACACAAACAGTAGACAAAACTTCCTTTGTACCTGTACACACATACACATACACATACATATATGCATACATGTATACATGTACAAACACAGAGTAGACAAAACTTCCCTTGTGTGTGTACCTGTACATATATATACACGCATATACATATACATGTACACACACATATACAAAGATAAAACTACCCTTGTTTCCAACTTCATGGTTTATGTAGAAAATCCTAAGACTCATAAAACTAATTGATTCAGTTAATTTCTTTAGTTGACATGCAAAATAAACTTCCAAAAATCAGCAACATTTCTATTTAGTAATAAAAATGCCAGAACAAAATAATATCATGGGAAGTCCCATTCTACAAAACTACACAAAACCTAAAATACTTCCAAAATACTTGGAAATCAGTTTAGAAATCTGTTTATTGTTGTTCAGTTACATTTTTTTTCAGTCATGTCTGACTCTTCGTGACCCTATTTGGGGTTTTCTTGGCAAACTAGTAGAGCAGGTTGCCATTTCCTTCTCCAGATTGTTTTACAGATGAGAGAACTGAAGCAAATAGGATTAAGTGACTTGCCCAGGGTAACACAGCTGGTGTCTGAGGCCAGTTTGGAAATAGAGAAGATGAGTCTTCCAGGCCAGCAATTACAATTATAAAAGACATATATAACTGGTTAGATAGTCTGTTTTTATGGCTGAGCCACACCAAATAGTAACAAAGGATGTTATTACCTTAATTAATTTGCCGAGTTAGAGTTTTATCAATCAAAATAACAATGAGATAGTATTTAGAGTTAAATAGACATAATTTAGTAGCAAAAAAGATCTGTAATCTCAAAGAAAAAAAATTAAAAGGAAAGAATGAATGGGGTGGGGTGGCATTGTCAGCCCTCCCATTGTATTACAAAGCAGTAATCATCGAAACTATTTGATACTTGTTAGAAAAAAAAATTAGTGGAACAATAGCAAAAAGATGAACTAGAAAATTGATTTCAGTATTTAAGGTCTCAGCAAATTTGAGGTCATGTCCTACTGGAAAAAGATTTCTTATTTGACAAGAACTGGGGAAACTGGAAAGTACTTTGGCAGAAATTGTGTTCAACACCAAATATCACATACTATAAAAAGTTCAAAATGAATGTTATCTGAATATTAAAAATGCCTATATAAAAAGAAAACCTGATCTGAATCCTTTCATGCCTAAAGCAAAGGACAGACTTTTAATGAACTAAGGGAAAGGGGCCATCACAAAAGATCAAATATGTAATTTGATTATACAGATTTTAAATGTTGCAGAAACACAATGTCTAAAACTAGGATAAAAAAGAAGCAGTCAATGAGAAAAAAGTATCAAATATATTTTATAAGAATATGATAACCAAAATATATAGAGAAATAAAACATGCACAAAACCAAAAGCTATTCCCTAGTGGATATGAACAAACAGTTCTTAAGAGTTCCAAACTTAATGATACTATAAATAATTCAGCCAACCATGAATAAGAAGAAAAAAAATATTAGAAAAAATGATGTCACTTTCTATCTAGAAAATTGAATTTTGTCAATATTAATAGATGGAAAGTGTTAGTTTTGAATTGGCTTTTAAAGGTCAGAGTCAGGGATACACATACTGTTAGTGGAACTCTGAATTTTACAGCAATGTGAAATTATTAATCGCTGTGTGTGACAAAAACTTAGTCCCGGCTTACAAAAATAAAAGACAAACAATCTCTGATCTCAAACCTACATTTGTGTGTATATATGTGTGTGATAAATTATTATATATGACAAAAATATAGAGAGTGATAACAAGGGAACTTGTTTGGTTTGGGGGAATATTTTTTGTTGTAGAATGTACTATCAGCTGTATGGGTCACAGAATTTATTTTCTGAACAGAGTTTTGAAAGAAGCAAGGCATCTTAAAAGGCAGAAGTGAAGTAGAAAGACATTCTTGACATGGGGACAAACCAATTCAAAGCTGCAGAGATGAGGGATTAAGAGAGATGCGTAAGAAACCACAATGACAGTTTGGATCACAGAGTAAATAAGAAGAATTGAATTATAACATTGAAAGGGAAGTTTTGGGACAATTTGTGAATGGCTTCAAAAGCTAAACAGAAGAGCTTGTCTTTGATCCTAGGAGCCATAAGGAGCTACTGAGCATTTCTGAAGAGCAAAGTGAGACGGTCAGACTTGCCCTCAAGGAAAATTACTTTGGCAACTACATAGAGGATGTATTAGGTGCAGGAAGACAAATTAGGAGGCTGTTGCAATAGCCCAGCCTAGAAGTGCTGGGCTGGAATAGAATGGTGGCTTTGTAAATGGAGGACAAGGGCATGATGGGGAGATATTGGAGAGGTAAGAAGTCATCTTAGCGCCTAGATATAGAGAGTGAGAGACAGCAAGCGGTTCATGGTGACTGAGGTTGTGAACATGGTTTGATTGGAAGGATGATGGGGTCCTTCACAGAAATAGTGAAGTTCAGGGGAAGGTGGGTTTTGGGGAAAAGATTAGTTCTGTTTTGGAGATATTGAGTTTGAGATTCTTACCCAATATCTAGTTCAGAACGTCCAGCAGTCAGTTGGTGGTGTGGGACTAAAGCTCAAGAGCGAAACTAAGGCTGGATGTGTAGATCTCACTATAATGTTAGTGGACATAGTAACTGAACCCATGGGAGCTGTGGACATCACCAAGTAAGAGTATAAGAGAAGAGAGAAGGCCCCATTGCAGAGATTCCTGATATACGCCTAGGTGGTGGGCGGCATCATATGGATGATGAGCTAGCAGCGGCAAGTGAAGAGCAGTCAGAGGGACAGGTGGAAAACCAAAATCTAGAAGGGAGAAAATCCAAGAGAAGAATGCGGTCAATGGTATCGAGTGCTGCAGAAGTCAAGAAGGAAAAAGACTGAACAGTAGCCTCTCCTCTAGATTATTGTCTGGTCCCCAAAGACTACTGCGGAACCAGTGTTGGGGATCATGATGTATATTGAGTGATTCAGGTAGTAAATTAAGAAAAAGAGGTCAGAGGAAATCTCCCAGCCTAACAGCCACCGGACTTCACGTATAAGGTGTCATTCTTCACTTTTAGATTCTAAGTTCTGTTGCTTATTTTTATAGTTGCTGAAGAACTTCAGTGCTGTTAGCAGTCTCTGTATCTGGTGCTCTGGAGAACAGCCCTGATCATCTTATCCTTATTCAGGATTCTAGAAATAATGTTTACTATGTTTACCAGGTGCCTTTAGGGATCCTTGCTCTTTGGTTCATGCCTCAGTTGACTGATGACCCTATCTATGTTCCTCCACTCAAATTATCATCTGATATCACTGTTCTCACCTTGGGTTCTCAAAGACTAAACCAATAGTTTTGAATCCCTAGAAAATCCTACCATTCTGGAAGGGTTTCAGGAATAAACCCCATATTTATAGTACCTCTTTTTATGGTGACAAAGAATTGGAAATTGAGGGGATGCCCATTAATTGGGAATTGGCCGAACAAGTTGTGCTGTGTGAATGTAATGGGATAATATTGCAAGTTTTTGCAGAAACTGAGAGATTACCTTAAGATACTCTAGATCTAGCAATTTATAAGATACTAGTTAATCAGAAACTGCTTATTAGAATCTGTGACAATAAATTAGCAAAATTTATTCAAGAATTGCTATCGTAAATATTAGGTCATATTATTTTCCAAGTAAATAAGTAATTTTTTTGCAGTGAAGTGCCCTGTTATATTTTTTGAATGCAGTTATCAAAATATTTTAATAAATTAATTTTATTTATTTCACTAAATATTTCCCAATTAACATTTTTGACATTAAAAATTGAGTTCTATATTTTCATCTTTCTTTCCTCCTTCTCTGAGGAGGCAAGAAATTTTTTTTGTCAGTTATACATGTGTGATCCTGCCAAACATACTTCTATATTAGCCGCATTGAAAAAGAAAAGAAAAAAATAAAACAATAAAAATAATTTTTTAAAACATATTTCAATCTGCATCCAAATTCTCTCTGTGCAGGTGGACAGTGTTTTCTTTCATCCTGAGTTGTTTGGAATTGCCTTGGATCATTATATGATCAAAGTAGCTAAGTCTTTCAAAGCTCATCAACCTTAAAATATCACTGTTACTATGTACAATGATCTCCTGGTTCTGCCCACTTCACTTTGAAAACATTCGTAGAAGTCTTCTCAGGTTTTTTCTAAAACCATCCTTCTTATCATTTCTTATAGCACAATAGTATTCCATCACAATCATATATCACAATTTGTTTACCAATCCCCCAATTGTTGGGTATACCCTTAATTTCCAATTCTTTGCCAACACAAAAAGAGCTGGTATAAACATTTTTTTTTTCCTGCAAATAGTTCCTTTTCCTTTTTCTTTGACTTAGTAGTGGTATTGATGAGTCCAAGGGTATGCACAGTTGTATTGCCTTTTGGGCATAGTTACAAATAGTTTTCCAGAAAGTTTGGTCTAGTTTACAACTCCACCAGCAGTATATCAATGTCCCAATTTTTCCACATCCCTTCCAACATTTGTCACTTTCCTATTCTGTCATATTATCCAATCTCAGCATTGTTTAATTTGCATTTGTCTAAACACTAGTGAGTTAGAGCTTTTTTCTCTCTGGCTATTAATAGCTTTGATTTCTTCTTCTGAAAATGACCTCTTCATATCATTTCACCATTTATCAATTGGTGAATGGGTTTTCTTTTTATAAATTAGTTTCAGTTTCCTATATATTTGAGAAATGAGGCTTTTATTAGAGAAACTTGTTGCCATTTTCCCCCAGTTTACTTTTTTCCTTCTAATTTTAGCTGTATTCGGTTTATTATGCAAAAGCCTTTTGACTTCATGAAATCAAAATTATCGGTCTTGCTTCCTATAATCTTCTGTATCTTTTATTTCGTCATAAACTCTTCCCTTATTCTCAGATCTGATATTACATGTTTCAATGACGTCCTAATTTATTTATGATGTCACCAATTATGTCTAAATTATTTACCCATTTTGACCTCATCTTGGTGTAGGATGTGAGATGTTGGTCTATGCATCATTTCTGCCTAGCTCCTTTCTAGTATACCCAGAAATTTTTGTTGAATGTTGATTTCTTACCCCAAAGGCTTCTATCTTTGAGTTTATTAAATGCTAGATTTTTGTTGTTGTTGTTGTTCAGTCAGTTCTGTTGTTTCTGTTTTTTTGTGACTCCATTTGGAGTTTTCTTGACAAAGATCCTGGAGTGGTTTGCCATTTCCTTCTCTAGCTTATTTCACAAATGAAGGAACTGAGGCAAATGACTTTCCCGAGGTCACACAATTAGTAAATATGTAAGGCTGGATTTGAACTCAGAAAGAGGGAACTTCCTGATTCCAGGTCTGACACTCTATCCACTGTACCACCTTGCTGTTCCAAACACTAGATTACTATGGTCATTTACTACTGTGTATTATATCCCTAAACCATTCCACTGATCCATCACTCTATTTTTTATCCAGTACCAGATTGTTTTCATGATTACCACTTTGCAATACGGTTTGAAATCTGGTACTGCTAAGCCACCTTCCTTAACATTTTCTTTTATTCCCTTGAGATTCTTAATCCTTTGTTCTTCCAGATGAATTTCATTACTATATTTTCTAGCTCCAGAAAATAATTCTTTGGTAGTTTGACTGCTATGTCATCGAATAACTAAATTAACTTAGGCAAAATTATCATTTTTCTTATATTGGCTTGGCGTACCCATCAACAATCAATATTTCTCTAATTGCTTAAGTCTGTCTTTATTTATGTGAAGAGGATTTTGTAACTGTGTTCATATAGTTTCTGGGTTTGTCTTGCCAAATATACTCCCACATATTTGATACTTTCTGCCACAATTTTAAATGGAATTTCTCTTTGTATCTCTTGCTTCTGGGTTTTGTTGGTAATATGTAGAAATGCTGATGATTTAGTGGTTTATTTTATTTCCTGCAATTATGTTGAAGTTGTTAATTGGTTCAAGTAATTATTTTAGTTGATTCTCTGGGGTTATAAAATTATAACATCATATCATCTGCAAGAGTGATTTTTTTTTCCTTCTTGACTATTTTTATTCTTTCAGTTTCTTTTTCCCCTTTTCTTGTTGCTATAGCTAGAATTTCTAGTATAATATTGAATAATAGTGGTGATAATGGACATCCTTACTTCATTCCAGATTTATTGGGAAGCTTCAGTTTATCCTTATTACAGATAATGCTTGCTTTTGGTTTGAGAAAGATACTACTTATTATTTTAAGAAAGGTTCCAATGATTCTTTTGCTTTCTAGTGTTTTAGATTGGAATGGATATTATATTTGGTCAAAGGCTTTTTCTGCATCTAATGATATAATCATATGATTTTATGTTTTTGTTGTTGACATAATCAAATATGATCATAGTTTTGCTAATATTGAACCAACATTTCAGATATAAATGCCACCTGATCATAGTGTATATGATCTTTGTGATATATTGCTGTAATCTCCTTGCTAGTATTTTACATATACCTAGGTATATGGATATTTTGAACATACCTATAATCGTTCATGCTGTCTTCTTTGTTAGAAAGTAAATTATTCAGGGCTGAATTTCAGAGTTGAAAGTGTCAATAGAGACAATCTACTCCAACCATACTCGAACAAGAATCCATGTCTCACACCTAACCCCTCTCTATAAGCTCCTTAGGAGCAGGAATTGTCTTGCCTTTCTTTGAATCATTAGTGGTTAACTCAGCACTTTGCACGTAGTAGGGACTTATTAAATATTTATTGGTTACTTATCAACTGAATGACTCTTTTTGAAGACCATCAGTAAAGAGGAGTCTACCATAGCCTATGGAAGCCTGCTTCTGGACAGTTCTGTTGAATTTATACTTAAGCAACTTTTCAACTTCAACATTTTCAATGAAGTAAACATTTATTGAGTATTCCTATGTGCCAGGCACTGTGGTAGGAATGATTTTGCTTTTCTATTTGGATGCCACAGCTCTGCCTCCTCAGGAGCACTAGCTACGAAAGGCCCAGAAAAAAGAGTTTTCACAACTGAAACCCTTGACACATTCTAATAGTTCAATGTTAGAAAAAGATAATTTAAACACGGTAAATGACATTAAACAAACTATTATCATTTGCTTTTCCATTGCATCCTAACTAAGCATGTATATTTATGAAAGTAACATTTCTCTGTAAAGCAACATGATATGATAAGGCAGCTAGGTGTCATAGTAGATAACCTGGAGTCAGAAAGACTCATCTTCATGAGTCCAAATCTGGCCTCAGACACTGACTACCTGTGTGACCATGGGATTAACCTTGCTTGCCTCAGTTTCCTCATCTGCAAAATGAATTGGAGAAAGAAATGGCAAACCATTAGAATATCATTGCCAAAAAAACTCCAAATGAAGTTATTAAGAACTGGATACAACTGAAAAAAATACCAAACAACAGCAGATATGATACGATAACATTTATGGAAGAATATTTCTCCTGAAAGAAATTTTTATACTCTCTGTTTTCCCAGATTTTAACAGCTATTTATTAGCTGTCTTCTTATAAAAGTTCTATCTAGAGAATCTAACATTTAGAAACTGTAGGGGAAAAATGCCCAGAACTAAATGGATTCACAAGTGAATTCTATGAAGCATTTAAGAAACAATTCCAATGCTTATATAAACTATTTGAAAGTAATCAGTAAAGGAGTCCTACCAAATTCCTTTTATCACACAAATATTGTTTTTTATATCTAAGCTGGAAAGAGCAAAAACAGAGAAAGAAAATTATAGGCCAATTTTCCTCATTGAATATCAATGCAAAAATTTTAAATAAAATACTGATAGTGGGATGTATCCATCGGAAGGTGGGATTAATACTCATTCCACAGGCTCATATGCTTTATGGCATATGGTTGATCATTAATTTTTTGGGATGGTCACAGAAGGACACTCAACTTCACCCAGACTTTGTCAGAATCCTTATGCTTAAAAGGGTTTTTTTGGGAAAAAATTAGAGTACACTGTAGGTCATGCAATTCCAGCATTCAACCAGTGGTTCAGTTTCAGGGTGGAGACATAGCCTCTGCTCAATATTCTGAAAATGCTGATGCTGGTTGGAAATGTGTCTGCAGAGCTAAGGTTTAATCAGCATATCTGAGCTAGTACAGACCAACAATTCATGTGCTAGTTTGATTTGGGCAACAGAAGTATCCCAGCAAAGAGAATACATCCCAAAATCAATTCCCCTTTCTGCCAAATGAAGAACTACTTACTGTACAGTGAAGATTTGATCCTGTCTTTTTAGGTCAAGAGCACATCTTGGCTCCTGGATGAGACCCTCAATTCAAAACATCTGTTCTTCCTAATGACATGGTAGAAAAGGGCGTATAAATTTGGCACCGAGACACTGACAGCTCCAAAAGATATCACGAAGGACCAGGAATCCCATGCTCTTTTGCTACCTCTCTTCCTGCCACTATGCAGAAAAATGGATGGATTGATGAATTGATCTTTGCTAGCCTGAATGAGAAGAGTAAGGTCAGACAACTCATGAATTAATTCGGTCTGTGCTTTCATGATCTGATATTAAATTACAGAACTAATTCCATGACACATGGAAACCAAACCAAAACATGTGGTCAAGACTCTTTCCTCTGGTACAAAGGGTTCCGGATAACTTTCCCATGCATGATTTAAATGGAAACGGCTAAGTAATAGATCAAGATGCCCAGAACAGGCCAAGCATAAACTTGAAATCAGCACAATAGAGGATGATTCTGGAACTCAAATTTCTTTATCTTTGGTATGTTGTATGGAGTCTAGGATGAAGACTTCATAGAACAAATGTGATAAAAAGAAGAATGTTTACGGACTAGATAGAATCTTTCCTCTTAAGAGTTTAAAGTAAATGCAATATAAACCCATCTAAAAGATTGTGTTTTCTTATAACCTATAGTCCTATACCCTCCACATTTCTCTGTTAACTCCTTGAATACTATTACTTTTTCCCTCTGCACTGGGGATCATAATGATTCAAAGAGATGTTAATCACTAAGCAGAAGAAATATTATGATGTCGTCTCTTCTCCCTCCCCACTGATTGGAAGCCTGAAATAGTATGCATTCACAATAATCAGATAAAGCCAAATAATCAGATAAAAGAATCAGATTTGAAATGGACACTCAGATTAACTCCACCTTCAGTCTGATACCCTTAAGTTCACATGTGGGCCACAAGTAGGGAAGAGTTACTTCCTTCAGATTGAGATCTGCTCTAGGCTGCTGCGAAGGTCAGAAGCCTGCATTGCAAAAGTTATCTGAATAAATCCCCAGTTTCAAGACTGGCAGCTCCTTTGTGATTCTCACTGAATTAGCGAGCTTATAAGATTTTAGAGGTTTTAAACATTCTTTTTCCCTGCTGTAGTCTGACATCTGAAAAGGAATGCCCCGTAACATTTTTTTACCTTTCTATTCCACTTGTGATTTAGTAATTTTCACCCAGTACCCATCTAGGAAGGCATATGGGAAGAGTTTTGGGGATAGTTGAAGGTGAATGACTTCATGTAAGTGTTTAGATTTTTTCTTTTTTTTCTTTCTCTATTGTAACCAAAGTCCCAAAGCTTATTTGTATGGGACTCTTTCTTCCTTGGTGGAGATGAATAAGCATGAGGAATGAGGTACAGGTGATCAGAGTGGGAGAGATAAGAGTTCTGTTCTCTCTGGACTTTCTTCAGGTCTCTTCAGGCTCTTAAGGTCTCTTGAATCTCTAGCTCTGTGGTCAGTTTGGGTACTTGTAGCTTCCCCCTTCAAGAGAAAATATGGAAAATGCCAAGGCCATTTCAGTTTACTTAATAAGAATCTGGGATGAAGCCAACATAAGAGAAGCTAGCAGTCTTCATAATGTCTCTATGCTCAGCTTGCTACATGAAAGTCTTTCCCCTTGGGTGATATCTAGTGATACCTGTTTTAGTTGAGCTGAGTTACCTTTCTTCATTCTATATTGTCTGGTATATATCATTCTATGTGTACTTCTGTTTCGATATTGATTTGGATAAATGGGTTTCCTTGCTACTTACTATGAGTTCATTGTGGTATTAATATTACACAGGAAGGGATTCAAGCTTTGTATAAAAAGATCAGGATGCTTCACTTTCCAATAGCCATAGTGATAGAAATTTAGCTTGAATGTGAAGACTGCATCCCCTAGACTGGTGATACTTAAAGAACAGCTGAATCTAATTCTACCTCGATACTCCTTCTGCGGAGGAGAGCAGAGTGGCCAAACTTCTGACCCTAGGCTCCTATTTCCCCTGCTGCCTCTTACTAAAGTCTCCCTTGGAGAGGGGTGGGGCGAAAAGAGTCTAGCGATGTCTCCTCTGCTCCCCTTGTAGCCATACAACAATATTCCATGCTACATGTGGGAGATAGCCTAGCCACACTGTGTTCAATAAATTATGTGATTGCTGAGCAGATTAAGTTCTGCAAATGTGGATGGATAAGTCTGTGGTGAGGAAGAGAAGTGTTCAGAGATGGCATGGGGCTCTACAGTGTAGATTGCACTTTAAAAATTAAGTACTATTCCAGTTAGTCTTGTATATAATTCTGAGCCTAGTCTGTGCTGTCTCTTGAAACCACCAACATGAAAAGTGTTGTTTTGAGGGGGCAGAACCAAGATGGCAGCTGGGAAGCAGTGACTGGCGCGAGCTCCCCACCAAGTCCCTCCAAAAACCTATAAAAAATGGCTGTGAACCAATTCTAGAGCTGCAGAACCCACAAAGTGGCAGAGGGAAGCAGGGCTCCAGCCCAGGACAGCC
>JAQQSZ010002260.1:0-14815 GCA_028646595.1 Phalanger gymnotis | reverse complement strand
AGTCTTGTTTGAAAGTCACATTTCCTATTCTGCTCTGCTTGAGAGCACTGAGAAAACTTGAAAGTCCTCTATTTTATTGAAAATCCGTATTTTGCCTTGGAGCATTATACTCAGTTTGGCTGGGTAGGTGATTCTTGGTTTTAATCCTAGCTCCATTGACCTCCAGAATATCATATTCCAAGCCTTTCTATCCCTCATGTAGACGCTGCTAGATCTTGTGTTATCCTGATAGTGTTTCTACAATACTCAAACTGTTTCTTTCTGGCTGCTTCCAGTATTTTCTCCTTGATCTAGGAACTCCAGAATTGGCAACAATATTCCTGGGAGTTTTTTTGGGGGGATCTTTTTCAGGAGGTGATCAGTGGATTCTTTCAATTTCTATTTTACCCTCTGGTTCTAGAATATCAGGGCAGTTCTCCTTGATGATTTCTTGAAAGATGATATCTAGGCTCTTTTTTTTTTATCATGGCTCTCAGTAAGTCCAATAATTTTTAAATTACCTCTCCAGGATCTATTTTCCAGGTCAGTGTTTTTTCCAATGAGATATTTCACATTGTCTTCCATTTTTTCATTCCTTTGGTTCTGTTTTATAATATCTTGTCTTCTCATAAAGTCACTAGCTTCCACTTGCTCTAATCTAATTTTTAAGGTGGTATTTTTTCAGTATTTTTTGGGGTCTCCTTTGGCAAGTCATTGACTTGTTTTTCATAGTTTTCTCACATCACTCTCATTTCTCTTCCCAATATTTCCTGCACTTCTCTTACTTGCTTTTCCAAATCCTTTTTGAGCTCTTCCAAGGTGTGAGACCAACTCATATTTTTCTTGGAGGCTTTTGATGTATCTCTTTGAGTGTTTTGACTTCTGACTTTCTGTTTTGTTCTTCTTTGTCACCAAAAAAGATTTCAAAGTCTGAATCTGAATGAGTCTGTTTTTGCTGCCTCTTCATGTTCCAGCCAACTACTTGACCCTTGAGCTTTTTCTCAGTGTATAACTGCTTGTAGAGTAGAGAGTACTTTGTTTCAAGCTTTAGTGGCTGCACTGCTATTTTCAGAGCTATTTCTAAACAGCAAACTCTGCCCCACATGTCCTCTTTCTCCCTCAAGAACTGCTAACCAGGATTGTAGCCCAGATCCAGGCAGAGCAAAGTAGGCTTTGCACTCCCACTCCATCTACTGCTTAATTCCTCCCACCATGTGGGCCTGGAGCCAGAGGCAACTGCAGTTGTAGCTCTGGAAGCAGCCTCAGAGTTGCTCCATTGCCAGTGCCTCCAGGGTGGTGACCAGTCATGAACTCCTTTCACTCTGTCCCAGCAGCTTTTCCCACCAACCTTCTCTGTTGCCTTTGGTGTTTGTGGGTTGAGAAGTCTGGTAAGTACCACAGCTAAGTGATTCAGGGAGCTATGCCTGTTCTGCTCAGCTCCCATTCTGGTTGGTCCTGGCAAGGCTCATGCTGTGCTCTGCTCTGTTCTGCTCCCAACTCCTTGCGATAGACCCTTCCCAGCGACCATCCAGGCTATCCTGGGCTGGAGTCCTGCTTCTCTTTGCTTTTTTGTGAATTCTGCAGCTCTAGAATTTGTTCAGAGTCATTTTTATAGGTGTTTTGATTGATCTGGTGGGGGGAGCGCAAGCAAGTCCTTGCTTTCCAGTTGCCATCTTGGCTCTGCCCTTTGTTTTGCAGTTTTTTTTAAAAAAATGTTATTGATATCTGTTTATTCATGATATTTTCCCCAGCATCCTTCACTTACTTTTTCCAGAGAGCCATCCAATATAATATAATATTTTTAAGTCAAGTAAAAGGAAAAGAAATGAAAAAAACTTTCATAAAATTAAATTAAATCACCTACCCAGCAAAACTGAGCATAATACTTCAAGGGAACAAAGTAGACATTTAATGAAATCAAAAACTTCCAAACAATCCTGATAAAAAGACCAGAGCTGAACAGAAAATCTGACATTCAAACAGAAGACTCAAGAGTATCATGTAACAGTAAACATGAAAAAGTAATAGTAAGTCATTCAATAAAGCTAACTTGTTTATGTTCCATAAATATGTATATATCTATATTTCTGTATGTATGTATACATACAGATTGATATGACAGCAGCTTAGAGTAATTATGTTTATGATAATAGTTGATAGTGACAAGTTGAATCTTTTTTCTTGTTTGTTTTCCTAGAAAAGAGGAATTTTGTTTGAAATTGGGATAATTGAATGAAAAAATTTGAGATAGTTGAGGCCTAACTAAAGCTTTATTCATGAATTAAAAATTAAAAAAAAAGAAAAAGTATCTAGCTTTTCTCAATGTGTACAAAACACTAACACAGGAGGGAATTTCGGACAACTGATATTTTTGGGGAGTCTTCTTAATATCAGACTGATATCTACTTTTCTGTACTAGTTAACATTTATTCCCAGTTCTCTCATCTGTGGGTAAATTAAAAACAAAAGTCTGCTTTCTCTCTTCTGTGATATAGCCTTTGAAATATTAGAAAACTTCTATCATATACTCAACCAATTCTTCCCCTCAGGGTAGCATAGGAATCCAAGTCACTTGACTCTGTGATGCTATGAATATAAAAAAAGCTGAAAGACCATATTGTGATTACGACCAAATACCTTTTATCCCAGTGTTCTGATTCTGGCAAAATCAAAAACAAAACAAAAAACTATCTATAGATAATGGAGATAACTTGCTTTCATACTATTACCATTATATATTAAAGAAATAACCTGAACATCACTGATTAGATCAGTTAATAAACATTTATTGAGTTCATACTGTATGACAGGCAATGTACTAGGTGTTGGGGATACAAAGAAAAAATGAAACTGTTCCTGACTCAATTAGAATTAATTTTATTCCCATTGCTGTTTTTTTCTTACAGTGTCCACACTATTACACATACACACAAACACACACATACATGCTTTTCTCATGTATGTGCTATGTGGTACCATTTTGAAATTTAGCTTGAATTTGGGTCTTCCTGATTCCTGGCCCAACTGTCAATCACTGCACCATTTAACTGCCTACAATAAATGCTAGGTCTTAAGTCTGGAAGACCTGAGTTCAAATTTGACCTCATATACTTACTAGCTGTGTGACACTGGGTAGTCATTTAATCTCTTTTTGCCTCAGTTTCTTCTTCTCTAAAGGGAGGATAATATTAGTATCTACCTCTGAAGATTATGGTGATCTCATTGGATAATATTTTTAAAACACTGAGGGTAGTACCTGGCACAGATTTAATGCTACGTAAATGTTATTAATATTGTCAAAAACCATTTTTTTTGCATGTCTCACAACTGTGTGCTTTTAATTATTTTTGTTATTAATATCATCGATTATTTTTATGGGTTTCATAACATCAGTCCAAGCCCACTTCACACTTTCTTGAAAATATATACATAAACACACACATTCATATACACGTGTATATGTATACATGGTTATGTATGGATACACACACATACATATATAGATAGATATATATCTATGTGTCTATATGTATTTGCATATATATATATGTATATCCTTGTTATTGTACACAATTTTTAATAATTATAGTATCTTTTCTAATTTAATGGTTTTTGTGATGATGTTCCTTAGAAATTTTGATCAATAATTTTCTTTCTCTGCTTTATTGTTCCCATATTCATATATAATAACCATATTTGCCTCAGAGGAATTACAGCAGTATGACTTCTTTCCATGGTTTCATAAGCAGTTAATGTGATATTGGAATTACTGCTTCTTTAGATATTTGAAAAAATTAAGTTTTAAATCCATCTGGTCGTGTGTGTGTGTGTGTGTGTGTGTGTGTGTGTGTGTGTGTGTATTTACTGTATGCTTGCAATATTTTCTCTTTGACATGGAAGTTCTAGAATTTGGCTAGAATACTCTTTGGAGGTTTCATTTTGAGATCTCATGCAGGAGGTGACCAATGACTTATTTCAATTTCTATTTTACTCTTTGGATCTAAGACAGGGGGGCAGTTTTCCTTGATAATTTCTTGAAGTATGATTTGCAGGCTCCTTTTTATTATGGTTTTCTGGTAGTCCAATTATTCTTAAATTATCTTTCCTCAAACTATTTTCTAGGTCATTGTTTGTTCCAATGAGATATTTCACATTTCCTTCAATTTTTTCATCCTTTAGACTTTGTTTTACTCCATGCCTCTTAAAATCATTAGCTTGCACTTGCATGAATATGCTTTTTAAGGAGTTCTTTTCCTCAGTGAACTTTTGTCCATTTGGCCTATTCTACTTTTAAAGGAGTCCTTTACTTCAGTGATACTGTTTTTGCATCTTTGACCATTAGGTCAACCCTGTTTTTTAAGGTGTTAATTTATTTTTTTAAAAAATTAAATTAAATTAATTTTGTTATGTTTTATGTTTTGAAACACTTCTCTCCTTCCCTCAATTCTCTACAATGGATAAGGTAACCATTTGACATATACTTATAAAAATATGTAAAATCATACTAGGCATACCTTTGTATATCAATTCTTTCTCTGAAGATAGACAGCAACTTCCTTCATATGACCTTTGTAGCTGATTTGAGTATTTATAATACTCATAACAAATTGGCTGTTTACAATTATTTTTGAACAGTATTGATGTTCTGTATACAACATTATCTTGGTTCTGTTTATTTCACTTTTCATTATTTCATGCAAGTCTTTTGATATTCTTCCCCCTAAAATTAACCAGATTATCTTTTCTTACAGCAATAGTATTCCATAATAATCATAGACCACAACTCGTTTAGCTATTCCTCAACTGATGGACCTTTTAAGAACAATTAAGGAATTATTTTTTTCAATTTCTTTTGTGCCTCTTTTATCAAGCTATTATTTATCTTTTTATAATTTTCTTGCATTGCTGTCATTTCTTTCCCCCATTTACCCTCAATCACTCTTAACTCTTCTTTAACTCCTCCAGAAATTCTTGCTGGCCTTGGGTCCAATTAGCATTTTTCTCTGAGGTTTTCCTTGAAGCTGTTTTCACAGTGTTGTCTTCTAAGTTTATGTCTTGATCTTCCCTGCCTCCTCAGTAGCTTATGATGGTCACATTCTTTTGTTGTTGTTGTTTGCCCATTTCTCTAGCCTATTTCTTCTCTTTGAATTTTATTTTAAAGTTGGGCCCTCATCACCTTGTGGTAGGAAGCCACTCTTCCAAACTCTAGGCTTTTTCATTCTGCTATTTTCAGAGCTAATTCTAAGGGTTTGTAAGGTTTTGGTATTTTCAATGTGGTGTTATCCTGGGAGAGGTTTTGTCACTGCTTTCCTGGCCTACTCTCTGACTTTTACCCAGGTAGGGCCCTGCTTCTCTGTAGCCACAAGTGCCAGAGCTCTTCTTGGCACTACAAAATTGGATGAGGGCTCCTTCTGTGACCAATAACAAATGTTCCTCCCTACACTGGAACTGCAATCTGAGTTGGATTAATTGGCAATAGAGTTGCCAATCAGCACCAGCTGCACCCAGGTCCAACAAAAGATCCCCTTTAATCTCTTTCTGACCACTTATCTGACAACCCCTCTCCCCTTACTGTCTCTGAGCTTAGAGCTTCTAAAGTTGCTGTTGCTGCTGTTACAGGGGCCACCTCCAAAGTCCACTGTTGGACTTCTGACAAGTATTAAATAGCATAAGGATGAAATGAAGAGACCTATGTACACTAAAGATATGTATAATTCTCCATAAAATCTGGCACAGATCTAAAGATTCCCAGAGGAAGGTAAGGCCCTACAGATGATTATGTTTGAATATGGTATTGTGTTGGTCATTTCAATCCTTGAAGCATGGCAGAGGCTACTAGAAGGGATCTGGGACTCTTTAAAATATTTTGACCTGCCCATCAATGGGAAAAATAAACCACAAATCGATAAAGAATAGCTATTGCTCAGATTATGATATGCACCCATATGAACAGAGTATCCAATAGTTTGTATATAGATAGAAAAATAGATAGGTACGTATATGTACACATATGTGTATATATATGTATAGAAACTTGGAAACATAAATAGACACATGCATACATACAAATGTACACTGATACATAGCTGTATCTATTAAGTGAATGCTCTGTACAGGTATTATGCTAGCAGTGGGTGATATAATTTTTAAATGATATTTCTTACAATGAGCTTTCATTCTGAAGGGAGAGAGAACAAATACTTATACCAACAATTCTACACCCAGTATAGCTATAAAGTCAAAAATGTACATAGAAATAAAATAGATAAAGGAGAATTTGGGAGGTGAGGCCCTAGCAATTGAGAGGACATGAAAAAAAAAAACTTCATATAGAAGATGGTGTCTGAGTTGCATCTTAAAGAAAGGAACATTCTCTATAAGAGGATATGGAAAGAATAATCCTTTATTAACTATATAATATGTGTTAGACAATATGCTAAGTGCAATATGCTAAGAGAAACATTCTCTGTAAGAGGATATGGAAAGAATAATCCTTTGTTAACTATATAATATGTGTTAGACAATATGCTAAGTGCTTTACAAATAGTATATCAGTTGATCCTCACAATATTCCAGAAATTTAAGACTACAAATTTAAAGGCACCAAGTTTGGAAACTGAATGTCATGAGTCAAGGACAAAGAGAAGGGTCATTTAGCTGGATCACAGAATGTTGGATGGGGAACAATGACCAGTGAAGCTGGAAAGTTATATTGGGACTAGATTGTGTAGGGCTTTCTAAGTGAATAGATAAGTTTATGTGTGATCTTAGGTGTAATTGGAAGCCACTGGTTTTATCTGGATGAGGAAGTTTTGTGTTCAGAACTGTATCTGATTTGTACTTTCTCTAAGAGGTCTTTCTGATGTCTCCTCTATCTTATTCCCCACTCTAGATAGTGAGTTTCGCTTCTAAGATTATTTCCAATTTACCTTAAATATATTTTAGTGTGTACTGCTTATATGTTAACTCATTGATTAGAAGGTAAGCTCCTTGAGGAGAGGGACTAATACTGCCTTTCTTGGTATTGTCAATAACCAGTATAGGTACCTGGATTATAATAATTACTTAATAATTGTGGTGGGTTTTTTTTGTTTGTTTTTGCCTTGACTTCCTTTGGATTAACTAAATATGTTACTGATACTGTTCTAGCCCCGAACAAATGAGAGGTTAAATCTTAGGATGAGTCCCAAGTAGACTATAGTGGTTTGCGATCCTGTACCCAAGATGGTGGTGGTAGATTCCTGTAATAACCAGGTTGAAGTAATAGAGAGTAAGATTATTGCACCAGCCCTGATGGATTTTTCATACTGATGGAGAGATTCTGTATTATCAAACTGGAAAAAGGTACACATCTTATTCAAAAAGAAATAATGTTCCTATGTCATCTCTGAATCTACTTGAGAATATTGGGCATGGGTATTTTTCAGAAAGGAGAACATTTCAAGGAGCTAGACATGTGAATTAACACTTTATTTAGAGGACACAGTGAAATTTTTCTGATTGTTTCCTATTGACTGGCTCCATTTTTCTTAATGATTGGTCTACTGATATGCAGGATGGGGGAACAGAAGCCAGCCAAGTAAATTTTGGCAATGGCTCTGTCTTTTCCATATCTGGAGCACATTATATATACTTTCTCTCATATGTATTTTCAGACTACCATAGGATAAGTGGAAAGAAGGAGATTTCTTCCCATCTGATAGCACTAATAGCAGCTCGTAGGAAAAGGACATAGCAGCCAAGTGACAATAGCGTTTCTCATAGCTCAAATTCATGGACGCTGTCTAATCCATTTTTGTTTCATTTTCTAAGCAAATTTCATCAAGCAATTTTGCTAAGAAATGGGTATTTCCTCCTGGCTAGTCTTTGTAGTCAGGATATAAGGAGAGAAAGAGGTTCACTTTTGCACCTCTTACATGGTCTGGCATATGGTAGGCACTAAATAATTGTGTCTGGATTGATTCATAGTTCTGATATTCTTTTTTTTTTTCTGATGACATCTGTAGATCCTCATCACCATGCCCAAAAATATAAAAAGTAGCTTACTCTTCAAAAGACTCGATTTCTAATGATAGAAACCAGCAGCCAGTGTACAAATTAATTTTGTTTATAATTATGGGCATAAAAATCTTTCCCAAAAAACATGAGGTAAGAAATTCTGTCCCAAGTAAAGAAAATGTAAGCAAGAATCATTCTAATAATTTAGAAGTGACAGAACTGTTATCATTTTGCTTTAAAGAAAGGATCAAAGTGCTCTTTTGTATTTCTGTGGGATAACTTCATGTTTTCTTCTATTTCACTCATGCATTTGAACTATTCAAACATAATTCAACAGGGAATCTCAAATGTATGAAGAGGTAGGTTTTTTTTTTTAATTGAAGAAATCATAGTGAAAAGAAAGTAAGGAATGGAAAAGAGTGTTTTCTTGTAAAACAAATCCCCAATTCATTTTGCAACTGTTTCTTCATTTGTTCTGAATCTTTGAAAACACTTAAAACCCAGCACAACTCAAATCAAATACTACCCTGCTCATCAGCTACCTGTCATCCTACTATTTTTCTGACCATTTTGAAATCATTTTGATGCTTTGCACTAACACTTAAGATTCCTTAGCCAACTGGGCTTTTCCATCTTTGGTTGGTCTAGCTGTTGATGCTTAGTTTTCATTTGATTCCTCATTGCCTCATTTTTTCCCACTTTCCCCTAAAGCTTTGACAGAAATGATTACCTGCCATTTCTTATATCACATTAATCTGTCTTGTCATTCTCTCCCTTTCCTATCATAGTTATTGTATCTCCCTAAAAGTAATTTTCTTTTCTTATTCATAAACTGGGCTTATTTTACTACAAATAGACCCTTCATCCATAACTAAATATTTTATATATCCTCTAAATTCTTCATCTTTCTTTCTATTCTTTTTAGCTGTTCATTTGTTTATTTTCCACTTTTGCTCAAGATTCAACCCACATAAAGCAACTGAAGAATAAGGGGCTTAACATTCTTTGTTGTTACCTTAGGTGGAGTTGGTTCTGTTTATTTTGGGGGGCAGGAGCAACATCCAGCCTAAACTTCAGTCTGTCCTAGACTATGTTGTTAGCTTATAAATTTTTGCTACTTCCAAAGTGTTTTGATACTGGGCAAGAGGTGTTTGCTGTCCTCCTGTTCTGTGCTCCACAAATTCCTGACCCAGTATACATCTCTTGATGTGTGTGTGTGTGTGTGTGTGTGTGTGTGTGTGTGTGTACTTGTCCTTCATCTTCCAAGGTGACTAAAATAGCATCACTATGTTGGAGTCAAGGTAAAATGCTTCTGACTGTGGCTGATCAAACCAAACAAACTCAGAGTGCTTTACCACAAATTGGACACAAATAGTCCATATGAACATTTGGAGAAAAGATGTCTCTAAATTTGCACATCGCATTTTCTTTTGAGCTACCATAATTCTGCTTTGCTCATAAAGCACAGTGCCTTCTTTGATTCAGGCAAACCATGCCAGGCTGTCCTTTGCTAGTGTCTCCCATGTCATACTATCAATTTTAAAGTTCTCAGAGAGTCCTTGAGAGTGTCCTTGTATCACTTCTTATTAACTCTCTGTGATGGCTTGCTTGTGTGAATTTTCTATAAAATAGTCTTTTAGGCAAATGTATGTTTGGAATTTGAACAATGTGGCCAGTCCATTGGAGTTGTGATCTCTGCCGTAAAGTTTAATATTTGGCAGTTTAGCTTGAGAAAGAACCTCAGTGCCCAGTATCTTACCTTGCCAGGTGATCTTTAGAATCTTCCTAAGACATATCAAATGGAAACAATTCAGTTCCTTGGCATGGCACACATATGCTGTCCCAGTATCACAGGCACACAACAATAAGGTCAGCACGATGACTCTATAGAACTTCAGTTTGGTAGGCAGTCTAATACTTCTCTCACACACTTTCCTTCAGAACCTCCCAAACATTGATCTAGCTTTGGCAAAGCATACATCCATGAAAAGTATACTGCCAAGGAAAGTGAACTTGTCCACAGCATTCAAATTTTCTCCATTTGCTGTAGTTGATGGTTCCATGTATCGATGGTGGATGATAGCTGGTGGAGAACATGTGTTTTCTTGGTTTTAGTTGTTAGGTCAAACTTAGAATGAGCAACAGAGAATCAAACCATACTCTGTTACATCTCAGCCTCAGAAGTTACATTGAGTGCACAATCATACAGAAAAAAAATTAGTCTTGGCTTGTAGCCTTTTCAAGTTAAATAAATTTACCTTAAATGTATTAATTGACCTTGATGCTTTTTTCGTATTCTCTGATGGAGCTTCTGAATTTCCCCATCATTTTCATCAAACAAAACTTGATGCTCACCAGTGTTCTGGCTCAGATGAGTAAATGCAGTGCTATACACCAAATCTGCTCATCCCTTTTGTGCTCCACTCTTTCCAACCAATCATGGGTTGGCTGAGCTTTACGTATAAGTTAAGAAAGAACTGTTTTCTCCCAAGGAAGAGATCTAATTCCATTTCAGAAACATATTATGGAAAGAGTAGAGATAAACTTAGAATACAATGGTAATGAGGCACAAACATAGGTAACATCAGTAGCCAAGTAAACTTGCAGTTATGGTACTGCAGGGCCTTTCATTCATGGATTTCTTACAATCTGTCCTGGAGTTCAGGATTTCTCCTGTGAAGATTACTTGGCTGAGATCCCAAGATGTATTCCTCTTTATAGGTGAACCATTTCGTGCCAGAGATCCCATTCTTTGTAGCTGCTTAAACAAAGCCTCTTCTTTTGTATGTCTGTCCGGAAAGAGTGTGCCTCTTCTCTATTCTGAATATGGTACCTTCTATTGGTTAAGTGCAATTACAAATTATGCTAAATAGGGAGAAATCCACTCCTTCCCACTAAGAGTGATTTCCTTTCAGGACCTGGGTTCTTCCTGAACTAATTGCTCCTTTCCAAACTGACTCACTCTTCTACTGCTGTTGAATTGCATCCAATGACTCCAGCATGGGTATATTTAGCTATGAAAACTCCTACAGGCTGGGGGGCAGTTCTCAACTGGTCAAATAGCTGCCTCATTCAATTCAATAACAAAAAGGTATTGACACTCTATAAAGGCTTGAACAGAATATTAATGCATCCTTGATAAATTAACACATTGCCATCTATCCATATATTCTGGAGGGGAAAATCAGTTTCTCAGAGATCAGTTTTCCCCTTACACAGAAACTAGTAAAAGAACCAGAAGAAAATATAATGCATGGATCATCTATGGATAATCTGTGGGCAGACCCAGATATCACACGGAATAATGAGTGGAAAGATTGTGAGTAGCATTGGTAGAGGACAACTCATACCAATGAGAATACATGTTATAAAAATATTTGAAGTGAGAAAGTGGTAATTTTGATAGATAGATAGATAGATAGATAGATAGATAGATAGATAGATAGATAGATAGATAGATAAAGACCTGGGCAATAATTCATTTTTTGTAAAAATGGAAAGGAAGGGAACAGAAACATATTTTATCCAGTTCTTACTACGTGCCAAGTAATTTGCTAATAACTGCAGAAAATAAGAGGTATAGATATTAAACAGGTTTAGAATGAGTCAAAGTATTGACAAAGTAAAGCCAGTTAGATAAGGGTTGGGATTGAGGCCATGCTAATAGAATTTCAATTTAATTTTTATCACCATTTGGTTTTAAGTTGATGTTTTTTTACTCTGACAGAAGTGAGAAATGGGAAATTGTTTAATCTAAGAACTGGCTATACTGCTATTTAAAAGTCAAAATACTGTCAAATGGTTTGCAGCTCTGAAGAAAATAATGTATTAAAAAAATTTAAGTTATCT
The DNA here is from genome assembly GCA_028646595.1 of Phalanger gymnotis. Lineage (NCBI taxonomy): Eukaryota > Metazoa > Chordata > Mammalia > Diprotodontia > Phalangeridae > Phalanger > Phalanger gymnotis. The sequence continues at coordinate 2,989 of JAQQSZ010002260.1, read as the reverse complement.
TTCTGAGTAGACCATATTGATTTTGGTGATGGCTGCCACATTCTGGAAGCCTTAACATTTGTCTGAGTCTGACTGTGCTACTATCTGTGTTCTCAGGGAATCGGATCAAAAATATAAAATTTGTCATTCTAATATATATGGAGTGTACTGTACATAATATAGTTCCACACAACAAACAGCACAGGTTGCTTAGCTTAAATGTTCTGTTTCAATCCGATCATTTGATCCATTGCATCTTAAACATTTGGGGCTAGTTCTGATTGTCTTCACTTACCTCAGGCTCCTCTCAAATAGAATGCCATCTCTCCCAACCCTTCTTATTTCAATTCCATTCCATGTAAATAAACCAACATTTAGTAACAATCTAATATGAATGAGACACTGTGCTGAGCACTGGGAATAAAAACTCAGAATCAGACAGGCCTTGCCTTTTTGGAGCGCACATTCTAGTGGGCAGATGTATAGCACATATAGCAATAAGTAAATAGAAAGCAATTTCAGAAGGGATGAAGTACTTACAACTAAGCATTCTTCAAAATGCTTCTTTTCAGAGGGAGTCACTGTATTAGCAAGGCAATAAACACAACATTGATGATAATTGTGAATATGCCTATGTAATTCTGTATTGCAAAATATGAGAGACTCTCCATATAGAAGATAGAAGAAATAAAACATTTATTCAGACACCAAATAAACAAATCCTATAAACAATAAGTCCAACCCATACAAGCAACAAGCAACTCCCAAGACCAGGAAGGACACTTTATCACAACTGCAAGGAACTTTAAATACAGTATCACAGCATGGAGCCTTGCCGTACCATAACCTTCTGCTCCCCCCGACCCCTGCCCTGGCATTCCCCAAAGCACACTCACAGCACAGCACACATATACTCTTTATCTCAGCTCTAGCTGCTTTCTCCAAGCATATCCTGTGATACACTTTCCTTTTCCTCTCAGCAAACTCCTCCTACCAAATATGACTTAGATTTCCAGTGATATAAGCATGTCACATGGCCTATTAGTGGGTGAGACAGATCTTCAAATCTAAATTGTCATTATAGTCCCCTAGCCTGAGTGTTGAAAGAAGCTAGGATTATTAAAATGTGGTGCATAGGAGGGCGTGAAGGGCATCTAGGAAGCTAGTTTGCTGGAATGCAGAGTGAATATAATAGAAAAAAAAATAAATTTGGAAGGGTAAGTGGGAGCCAGATGGTAGAAGATATTAAATTCCAGACTAAGAAGTTTATGTTTTACCATAGGAGCTATATGGAGCTACTGAAGGTTTTATCTTAATAAAACAAGAGTGACATGTTCAGACTTACATCTTAGGAATAATTATTTAGTAGCCACATATAGAATGGACTAAGTAGAGAAAAGTTAGGAGAAAGGAGACCAATTGAGTTGCCACAGCAGAAATATAGGTAAAAGGTCCTTGGAGCCTTGACTATGGTACAGGAAATGTGAACTAGAAAGAAGGTGACGTATGGAAGGAATATTGTGGGAATGAATATGATAGGAGAATTATAGGGAGAAGTCAAGGATGATTTTGAGATTGGTAGATGATTATAAAGTGATGACTTCCATAGAAACTGGAAAGTTTAGATAAATGATATTCATTTGTTACATTTCAATTCCATAATGAAACATGCTGTGGTATACCAGTCTGAGCTTACATTGTCTTTTTCATAACTTTCTTACTCCTGTTACACCTATTGGTGAATATTGCACATATCTGTCTGTCTATCTATCTATCTATCTATCTATCTATCTATCTATCTATCTATCTATCTATAGCATGTGTCATTCATTGCAGTGCTTTTCCCCTTTTATTTATTCATATTTATATATACATATTTATGGAAATACCCACAGACACACACACACACACACACACACACATATACATATGAATATGTGGAAATGTATGAATGTATGTGAAATATATAAATATATGGAAATATGTACATACATATATAAATATATGTGTATATATGGAAATAATTAAAAGAGGAAAAGCACTGGAATTAAAAGGGGTAGTGAAGCCTTGCTGTAAAGATAGGACTTTATTTAGGTCTTAAAGGAAACCAGAGAGGTCAATAGTTGGAGCAGGGGAAGAAGAGCATTCCTGGACTTGGGGACAGTCAGAGAATATGCTTAGAGCTGAGTGATGGAGTATCTTATTCATAGCACAGCAAGGTGGAATATAATATAATATAATATAATATAATATAATATAATATAATATAATATAATATAATATAATATAATATAATATAATATAATATAATATAATATAATATGATGTTATATAATATAATATAACATAACATATATTATGTTATAACATATATATAATATATAACATAATATAATATATGATATCATATCATATCATATAGTGATATAATATGATATATCATATCATATCATAATATGATATGATATGATATGATATGATATGATATAATGCAATATAATGTAATATAACGTAATATAACATAATGTAACGTAATGCAACGTAATGTAATGTAACGTAACGTAATACAATACAATACAATGTAACGTAACATAATATAAAATATAATACAATACAGTGTAATGTAATCTAATAAAATCTAATACAATATAACATAACACAATATGACATAACATAACATAACAACATAACACCATATAACACAACGCAACATAACACAATACAACATGTCACGACCTGACACAGCACAACACAATGTAATGTAACATTATGTACACAATGTAACATAACATAACATAATATAATATAATGCAAGGGAACATAATGTAATGTAATGTAATACAATTTAATACAACATAGTACAGCTTAACATAACATAACAATATAACATAACATAACAACATAACATGATATAACAACACAATGTAATGAAATGACACAAAGCAACACAACATGACACAGCATGACATGACATGACATAACAACATAAATAATATTTTATATTATGATG
>JAQQSZ010002258.1:0-14815 GCA_028646595.1 Phalanger gymnotis | reverse complement strand
CTGGTAACTGCTGCAGCTCACTGATTCTGGGCACAAGGGCACGCTCCACCCAGCTCCTGGTCTGGTTGGTCCACGCCGCCCATGCTGGGCTCTGCTCTGCTTAGCTCCGCTCCCCTCTGCTCCCAGCCCCGTGCGGGATAGACCTTACCCAGAGACTGTCCAGGCTGTCTTGGGCTAGAGCCCTGCTTCCATCTGCTACCCTGTGGCTTCTGCAGTTCTAGAATTAGTTCAATGCCATTTTTTATAGGTTTTTGGAGGAACTTGGGGGGGAGCTTACCCTAGTCCCTGCTTTACAGCCGCCATCTTGGCTCCACTGGCAAAGATACTTTTTTAACACTTTTCAGTGAGAACAACTGAAACTTTGATAAGAATCTGTGGAACTTTAACAATATAACTCAAAAGTACATGGAATCAGATTCAGCCTCTTCCAATTTGGCTCATGGTCTAAATTCAACATGTGGTTATTGTACTTTGACATGAAAAAAGCCTGCCAAATTAGAGTGCTCATTCTTTGTTGTGTGGGGAAAAAAGCCAAGTTTCTTGGAAGAACTTAGTATGTCAGTATGTGGGCTGGGACCAGAAGAACATATTGGTGATCTCACTAGTATGATGATGGCAAAGTAACCTTGGCTAGCTGCTTGTAGTGACAAAATGCTACCTTTACCAGAGCAGATGCTACTAGGCACATATGCTATGGATCTAATACATGGCAGGGAGCCACTGCACAACAGTCTTAATAAAGGACCATGTAAACACTTGTTGAATATGAAAGCAGCTTCCCTTGTTAACAGGCAAGAGTAGACCTAAATCAACCAGAGATTTTACATTATTCTTCTTTCTCTAGTTTTTGGTACAGCAAAATGGCTTATTGGCTAGTCTTTTAAATCAGCTTTCCATATCCTGCCTTTGTACCTTTGTCCAGGCTATCTTAACATGTCTGAAATGAAAGTCGCATATCAGAATCTTTAGCTTCTTTCATTACTCAACTCAGGGTATCATCTCCTATAAAAAGACCTTCCTGGTCTCCTTACTTATTAGTGCTCTCTGCATCCTCAAATTATCTTACTTTTACTTATTTATATAGATATCATATTTCCTTCACTATGTAGAATATAAGTTTCTTAAGGGAAATATCTATTTAAAAATATTTGCCCTTGTATCTCCTGTAATTAACAAGGTGTTTTGAACAAAGTTGTTGCCTATGTGCTTGTTCCACTGAACTGAATTGAACCTTGAATACACATGGATCTCATTTTTAATATAACAAAATCTCATTATCTCTCCCCCTTTTTTTTTTACCAGATTGTGGTGCATCATGGGTTAAGTCATACAGTATAAACTTGATAAAATGCAATTTAACAGAAATGTATTAATTACCTGTGCAAAGCACTATACCTGATATAACATTTTTGGCTACATTATACATATTTCTATATCCTCAACAGAAGCTTACACTTACCCCCTATCCTCAAATGCCTAGATTACTTTCATAATCTCTTGACTAACCTCCATATTTCAAGTCATTAGGCTATTGCAAGACTATATTTTTTTAATGTCATGGAAAAGCATTTATTATGTAGTTACTATAACTAAGAATCGAGTCAAGTGTTATGAATATGAACATAAAATTCAGATGGTGCTTTCAAAGAACTGACAACTTAATTGGAAAAGACAATATATACAGCAGAATTAAATTATGGAGTGGATAGAAAGACTCAAAGGGTTTTTATGGGTGCCATTACATAGAGATAATGGTAGTACTTGTGCTGGTCTGGTTATCTTCATGGCTTAGTGGGATCTAGACACAAAGAAATCAGGCTGGAGCGATTGAGGGAGGGGGTTTCGCCTGACTGGCTTCTTCCTATGGCCCCTGGTGGAGGGAGAGATTAACTCAGGTGCGTTGTTCAGCCATGCTTCACCATTTTTTCTTTATTTACCAATGATTTCCTGTCTTGTTGGCTCTTTCCCCAATGTCTACAAATGTGCTTCAGTCTCCCCTGTTCCTTAAAAACAATGTAAAACAGAGCAAAACAAAACAAAAACCTTCCCTTTACTTTGTTGTCCTTCAATATATCATTGTATATGTCTCGCTTCTCTTGAACTATATTAAACTGTTGGAGTCATGTTAACTTGCTGCCTACACTTCCCTGCCATTACCACATTCTACAACTCTTTGAAATCTGTTATCTTACCCCACTATTCTATGGAAATAGCTTTCTCAAAGATTGCAAAAGGTACAATTGCCAAGTTTTATGGCCTTTTCTGAATCTGCCAATATTGTGGACCACCCTTCCTTTTTCTCAAAATTTTATTTTATTTTCAATTAAGAAGCACATATCCTGTCACCCTTCCATCTGCCTTCGTCCATCCTCATTTTATATCCTTTCTAGCTACTTGCAGTACCTTTTCCTTTGACCTAGAATCTCTGAATTTTAGCTCTGATGTTTCTGGGAGGTTTTATTTTATGGTTTCTTGAAGAATGTGAATGGTAGATTCTATTTTCACTTTAAATTCTTATTTTAATAGCTTTTTGAGGATTTCTTTGGACACAACAGCTACGTTTTGGCAAAAGTTGTTGATGATAGCTTTCATGTTGCCTCATGATTATCTAATTTTTTATCTTTGATCTATTTTCCAAGTCATTTGTTTTTATATGATGCCTTATATTTTCTTCTATTTTTCAAACTTTTAGTTTTGGCTTCATATTTCTTATTGATAGGTTCAGTCATTTTCCTGGAGTTCTTTTTGATCCATTCTACTGTTATTTGAGTGAAGTTTTATTGTTCCTGTGCTAAGCTGATTATTTTCTTTCCAAATCTCTCATGCATAGCTCTCAGCTCTTTTCCAATTTGGTCTTCTATCACCCTCATTTCATTTATATCATTTTAAAATTCATTTGAAACTGTCACGCATCTTCTTCTAGTAATTCTAATTGATTTTGTTGGTCAGCTAGTTTTTTTTTTGAAAAATTTTTGAAGGTGTTTTTCATTATTCTCCTTTTATGGTTTCTGTCTTGGCATCTTTGTCCTACTAAAACCTCTTTATCTTTTTGCATATCTACATAGTCATTTTTCCAGTGATCTGCTGGTGTGCCTGGGAACTTTGGGCAGGGGCTAAGTCTGAGATCCCATCCTTCCTGTAGGACCTCTTCCTACCCCAAGAAGTTCAGAATCTGATCTTTGTGATCCAGGGCTTTGGGCTCTACCTTCTGAGCCTCACTGAGAGATCCAGTACTGCTGACTTTGGATGAGGAGCTGAGTCCTATATAAGCTCTGGGAGTCTCTACTCTATTGCTCTTAGTGCTTGGATATAGCATGCATATTCTCAGCCACTATGAAGAAATTTAGGCAAGGAATCTGCCCTGGGCATTGTTAGGCTTAGGGTTACAGCTTCTGAGTTCCCCCTTGGCTGTCTGTTTGGAAGACTTCATAATCCTGGCATAACTCTGAGCCCTGGACACTGAGTTGGTATGGAGGCCCACCCTTGTTCTATACTTCTTTTTCTGCTCACATACCTATAAATTGAAGGTATGATCTTGAGCAGGAAAAATTACCTACTCTAGTTTGTTCTTTGATTTCAATAATTCCCCAGTCCAGTGTTCTTCTTAAATGATTGTTTGAATATCTGTGGGATGAGCTTGGCTATATTGCTTCTTCCTGATCTTAGCTGGTCTCTTCCAAATCATTTTTTTCTGATGTTATTCCATTACTTATAAACCTACAATGGTTTCTACTGCCTACTCTATTAAATTCGCCCAACCTTTTTTTGTAGAATATACCATAGTCTGGTTTATTCTGCTTTGCCTTATTTGTCCATAGTATCCTACAAGTATCCTATAATCTAGTAGTATCACAAACATGACCTGATCATTCACATTTTAAGATCTTCACTTGTGCTCTTACTCTGGTATGAAATGCATTCCCTTATAGCTATTGAAATTCTACTAAAACTTTTTTTTTTACTTCTTGTTTTAAGGGCTTTGGGATGAATATGATCTTTAGATTATGAGGAAGAAAATGGTTTACAAGTGTTCAGATAGAATAGGAGTGTCACAAAATAGTTTACTTTCATTACTTACAACCCCAGTTACCACATTTGAGGCAGGGCAAAATTCTACCAGGCCAGTTATGGAGGAACACAGGAGTTGCAGAGGGGAACTTCTAGAATTAAATTATAGCTGTGTTATGTCAGTCAGATTTAGTCATAGCCTAATGAAGATGGAAACAAAGAGAAAAACAGGAGTTGTAGGAGAATAGTTGTATTGTTGTTGCTGTTGTTGTTGTTAAACTGATTTGGCTAGTGTTCACAGCAAGAATCATGTTAGTCAGTGTTATATTTGAAAAGAGAAGAAGAATTTCAAAGCAAGAGAAAGTGGAAAGGAGAAGAAAGAAATACAAAGAAATAATGTTTAATTATGCACAGATTCAGAGGCTGATCTTATAAAGAGCTGGGCACCTAGGGGAGAGTTGATAATTGTTGTTCTTTCCTCTCATTTCTTTTATTTTTGTCTGCTCCTAGAATTGTCTTGGTTTTGCCCTTGCTCTATACATTCCTATGTCCCTACTCCCTCCTGATTCTCTGAAATCTTGCAGAAGGTAGATACTTCTGCAAAGAAGTCATCTGTATTAACTGATAGTTAAGCAAGATTTTCTTTCTATCCAAAAACTTCCATGTTGACTAGTTACCAGAGATTTTTTCCATTGCACTGTGAATGAACTGGAAAAGTGTAAAATTTGGTTAATCTAACAGACCATAACTCATTAAGAAAACTCTACGCCTGGTAAGCATAGGCTTTTTACAATCAGCATTTACTAAATTTTGTGAATTATCCAAGGTGAAATGAATCCTCCAATCTTTGTAACATGTCAAAGCCTGACATTGTTATAGAGACATAGATTAATCAATCATTTTGATCAATAGAAAGCCAGAATGTCAATTTAGCTAAGATAAATCTATAACCACCAGTGTCTTCTTTGTAGCCTACATGACTACCTTCACAGTTTAGTTGTGAAAAAAGAATTATTATGCTGTATTGGGTGGACTTTGCTTCGAAGATATAACTACTTGCAACTATATTAAAGACTGTGGGTTCCCAAGTTCTTCTTGTACCAAACATGTGTGTTATATAACATCTATATTGTTGAGCCTGAAGCATGCATTTTGATTTTCAATCTTAAATAGTTTTGAAATTTTAAGAAGGAAAACTATGAAATTGTAGGTAGTATGTTGTGACTATTATAAGTATAAATAAGTACCACAATTAAAATCATGAAATTTTCTTTTAGCAAAGAACCTAGCTCAGAAATAATAAAGCCCAGTTGCATCACATTGTCCTAGACCCTGAGATGGCATTTTCCAGAAGAGTTGTTGTTGTACATTACTGGGTCTAATAAGAAATGATGTTTATTTGTTTTTCTATTTTAGAAGTATGGAGAAGATAGAAAAAGTTTAATAAGCAAGTGAGTGTAGAACTAAATGCTTAGATGAAAGACATCTGGGATTTATTATAGATACCCTCTAACCCTCACCCTGCATTCTTCCTGCTTCTACTGCTATTTTTCAGCTGATAAACCTACTTGATGAGCAAATACAACAGACAGTTTGGTTTTTCCTTGGTTAAATGAGTTTACAACATGGTTGATGAGATAAATAGCTTCCTGCCATTAATTCTGAGTTCTGCACATCCTGATCTAAAACATGTTTCATTAATTATGTATCCAAGATTCAGCAGCAGGTATGAGATCCAGGAAAATAACACTTGGTGTTGGTTTCAGTGACTCGTATTAACTCAATGTTGGGTCCAACTAACACCTTTCATAATTCTGAGTAACACTAGGGCCATATGGTTAATTAACACTAACCAGATTCTCTTTATATTAATGACATAAACTGCAATTTATTACCTCGCCTTTACTGTTAAATTTAATTGGAAACCAGTTTCTTTGCTGTCTTGCTCATTTTCACATAACCAACTCTAAAACAATCATCTCAGAGGTGAACTTCCAAATACAAGAAATATCAGTTGAGGTGTTTTTTCCCCCAGATATCATCCTTTTTCTTTCCTCCTCAACCCCTTAAAATGAGAATGTCAGGGTTTTGGAAAAAATGGCACCATCCTAAAGCCATGGTTGCAGAAATACTTGGCTTAAATCGATACATTTCCCCCTATTTTTTCATGTATCACTGTATTCTGGCTTCTAATGAACATAAGGATCATTACCAAGAATGTGCTCTCTCTCTTTCTCCTTCTCTCTACCTCTCCCTCTCCCTCCCTCCCTCCCTCTCTCTCTCTCTGTCTCTGTCTCTCTCTCATGCATGCACACACACACATATGCACACACACACATATGCACACATTCAAAATTCTTAAATTAATTTGAGACTTACCCAAAGTAGGAAAAGTCTTTTCTAACTCTGGATGGCTTTTTAATACTTAAGATCATTAGAGAGTTAGGTAAGCTTTTGACATTCTTTTTTCAATTTTTGGTTTTACTTATTACCTTTTTGCCATCTAAAACCTAGTATTTGTTCTTTCATGAGGCTAACTTCAAAGAAAGTACAGAGGTATAGAGACATTGAAAACTGAGTCCATTTGTTGATATGAAGGGTATAATCTTGCTTCACAGATTTTCCCCCTCATTATTTTCATGGAGTTTGAATTTTGATCTTTTAAGATATTTGATTAAGAAATACATGAAGGTTACTATACTGAAATTTCTGATACTACTAATAAAGGCTAGTTTTTGTCCTCAGATGCAATGGGAGCTCTCCACCTGTGCCCAAGGGTTGAAATTGGCCAAAGAAATGTATCAAAGCAACTGTCATATAGCCCAATGGATGTGAGAACTTGATTTAGTCTGTAGGGAACAATTCCCCAGCTGAGCCTTTGTAGAAGAATGCCTGTTTAAAAAAGAATGGAAAGTAGAACAGACCCAGAAAGTTAAAAGCAAAATATACAGGCTAGTGCTTTTAATGGTATTCAAGGGCTTAGCAAGCCATTAACTTTAGCACAGTGAAATAGCTGAGAGGAGGATTGAAAAATAAAAAGTTGTGACTGTCAGGGGACTAGAGAACTGAAGGATCCGGAAGGATTGTGTGGCATTGGAGAAGATCGTAAAGTACAGGTATAAGAGATGAAAGAACAAGAATAAAGTAATGGACTCTAGATTCCTGCTGGAAAGGAGGTGACAACTTCAGAAAGGAAGGTCAGTCGAGTCATAGGCTCTTCTCAAAACTGAGCATTTTGGAAGGCTCCTTTGGTAGCCTCTGCAGCCTGTGCCAGACTTTCTTTTTTATTTAACAAGGATGAGTGATTCCTTATAACCTCATTTTGGACAGTTAGTTATGAAAAGTGAAAAATAAATGCTTTTAAAATTATTTTTATCAACATAGGTGTCCTACTCTTTGGCAGAATCTCACCCTTGGTAGACTTCTTGTTGCCTTCCTCAGCCTCACTCTTCCCAACTCCTCACCTCAACAAAAAAGCTTATTAGTATTTGGAATGAGCTAGAAGTCCTAACTTGCTAAAATGAAATTTATAACCTCTAGAAATTTCTTTTAATAGGGCTAGTTCTGGGCACAATTGTTAGAGGAAAACAGAGGGAAATAATTATCTGTTTCTATTTGAACATAAATTAAATTCAAATCTTCCACTTTACAGAGCTCAAGGAGAAATGTCTAGGTGCAATTAATTAGTGATGAAGAAGAGACCCGAATGCTGGTATATTATCATAACTCTTAGCCTGTGTTTCCACTTTGAGCTAAGTAAAACTGATTTGGAGCCAAGCTGACAGTGGGAATTAAATCCACTTATCTACTGTTGAACATATCAGTAGCTAGGTCTTGGAGTGCAGCCACCTATGGGAAAGCAGCCACAAATAGTTCACAATGGGAGGAAAAGCTCCATATGGAAGTGAATGCCTGGGACCCATCATGAATGGGAGGGGAAAGGTATCAAGCAAAGGAGAGACCTGTTGAAAAATCCCACAGGGTGAGAGGAATGAGAGTTTGTAATTGGTTTACTATTGAGCAATTCAATAAACATTTATTATGTGTCTTCTCTGCATAAGGCACAGTGTTATTTCTGAACATTGAAATATTCTCTGCCCTTAAGCATGTTGTGATCTAGCAAGAGAAAGGGAAGACAGGGAGGAAAGCATATGGTTACATGGTCCAGCATACCTGGTATATACTTAGGAACTATTTCAAAGTAGTTTCATGTATATTATATTATTTGATAACTCATCTGAAACCCATGATTTTTTTTTTCAAATTTACCCATTTCTATTTGATGGTACCACCATCCTTCCAATCACCCACATCTGAAATCTCAGATCCACTCTGAAATTGTTACTTTCCTTCAACCCTCACATACAATCAGTTGCTCTCTTATCCAGCCTGTTTACACATCTCTCCCATTCATTCCATTTTCTTTACTCATATATCTCTACCCTAGTTTAGATCCTCATCATACATTTGGTATACTATTTTGGTAGTCTCCCAAGTTGTTCTTTCTGCCTAAAGTCACCCCCTCCTCCAATATATCTTTCAAATAGCTGCCAAGTTGGTATTTCTAAAGCACAAATCTTATCATCAGTTATCTCCCTCATATATACAACTCTGAAACTTTCAGTGGTTCCCTAAAGCCTCTAGAATGTTCATCCTGGCATTTAAAATCCTCCACATTTTGATTCCTGCCTGCCGTCCAAGTCTTGTTTCACATTACTCCTCTCATTTCTGGCCTGTTCTCTACATATGTAATTTAATATGACATTATGCCTTTGCACAAATGGCCCCTGACATCTCAAATGCTCATCTTCCTTACTTTGAAATTACTTTGTGTTGCTTTGTATATAATGTGCCCTTTCTTATGATGTACATTTTGTATTTCCCCCAGAAAATATAAGCCCTTCAGCCACAGTGAATATATTGCTCCTGTCTTTCTTTTTCCAGTGCTTTGTAAATAATAGGTATTTAATGTATTTTAGAAATTGAGTTCTGTTGAATTAAATTAACTCCTCCTGTGCTTACAATAGTTTTTGCTTAAGATATATTGAGAAGTAAAATATGCTATACAAATAGCAGTTGTTATCAGGAGTAATAAATAGCAATACAAATTAATGAAAACAACAAATATAATTTTTTAGGTATTTGATACTTCATTTTTAATGATATGATATACTTCTGTAAAACCATGAGGACCAAATCTAAGAAGTCACTCCATGGCTGAGAACTTACACATATTTGATGTTCATTAGAAAAAACATTCAATAAAGTGAATGAACTTTTAACTTTTTATTCGGAGGTTACTTCCTAGTTGCCGTAGATTTCAGTCAATTTCAATATATCTAGATAGAGCAGATGACCTACTCAGGCCGCAGATAGAAATCATTGCCAAAGGCACCATCCCCCACACCCCAGAACTAGAGGTGATTGCAAAAACTAAGCTGCAACAAATAAAAAAATAAGAAGAGGCAAAGGGGAAAGAATCGAACCATAGACAATTACTATAGGAATAGAGAAGATAGGGTTCATCTTTCAGAGGAGGATACCAAAGTAAAGATACCCCTTTCTACCCCAAAGAGTAACATCAAATGGTCACCTCCCATAAAAGAATTCATAGAAGAACTTTAAAAAGACTTTTAAAATGAAATGAGGGAGATTGAGGAAAAACAAAAAAAAAATGAGAATAATCCAAAAAAAAAAAGATTATGAAAAGAAAGTCAACCAATTAGAAAAGGAGATCCAGATTCTTAAAGAAGAAAACAACTCCTTAAAAACCAGAACTGGGGAAGGGGATGTCAGTGAAGTAATAAGAGATTAAGAAATAATAAAACAAAATATAAAGAATGAAATAAAATACAAGTGAGTGTAAAACATCTCATAAGAAAAACAACTGCTCTGGAGAACAAATCATGGAGAGAAAATTTAAGAATAATTGGACTACCTGAAAACTATGGTAAAAAAAAGAATCTTGATACAATAATACAAGAAACAATTAAAGAAAATTGTCTTGAAGAATTGGAACAAAATGGGAAAATAGAAATAGAAAAAAAAATCACGTCACCACCTGAAAGAGATCCCAATGAGGAAAATCTATAGGAATATTATAATCAAATTCTGAAACCCCCAGCTCAAGGATAAAATATTACGAGCAACAACAACAGAAACAATTTAAATATGGTGGTGCCACAATTAGAATCACACAATACCTAGAAGCAGTGACTCTAAAAGATAGAAGGTCTTAGAACACTATATATCATATGAGCAAAAGAACTTTGGTTGGAGCCAAAAATATCATACCCAGAAAAATTAAGCATAATCCTGAATGAAAAATAAAGGATATTTAATGAATTGTCAGAGTTTTAGGATTTTGTTAAAAGAAAAAAAAACAACAACCCACAAACAAACCCTAACCTTAATAGAAGATTTGACATACAAGAGAAATATAAGGTAGATACCAAAGACTATTTATAAGGGACTCAATAAGGACAGCCTGTTTACCTCTTATGTATGCAAAATGTAAAACATATGTCTGATATTGTTACCAGTAATTGAGTAGTTCATAAGAAATTTTGGGATTGACCTGAGAATGATATGATTTTTAAAAGCAAAACCATTTAGGAACAGCTAAAAAGAGTTATTATTTTATACAAATGAGATGCAAGAGGAAGAGCCAACACAGAGGAATTAGATGGGTGGAGGATGGCTGGTAGTTCTGGAAACTTACTTTCATTGGGAATGTGTTCAATGTTAAGGGGATAGGGATGAGGGAAAAGATAAGGGTGGAATCACTAAAGGGCAGGGTGAGAGAACAGGGTAAAGGGGGATATAGAAGGGTGTTTAGATTAATAGGAATGGGGGGCAAAGGGGAGATCCTTGTTGGGGGGTAGGCTAAGTAATATGAAGGCAAGGTAGTGGGTAGAATTAAAATACAGAAGTCAGGAATGATAGGAAATAAGAGATACAAAAAATATAAAATAAAGATCAAGACAAGAATTTGTGAGGGAGACATTAACTTAAGGCAAAAATATGTTTAATCAAAAGTAAAAAAATAGGAAAACTACACTATGTGTCAGCCATATTCATCAATGTTGTTTTGGACTATTTAAAACTTACTAGACAGTATAAGATTGGAATATTGCTGTGGTATAGGAAAAGATGAGGTGGTGAACTTGGGAAAATATGGAAAGACTTGGCCTTATGAAGGAAGAGGTTATTCACCCTCAGAGAAATGGGATAAATAAGCATAATAGGGTCTTACATAGATGCATATGAATGTATACGTCTATATATGACTATGATTATTGATATCTGAGTCATGTATGTATGCCTAAGTGTATATGTATGGGCATATATATATATATATGCGTATATATGTATATATGTATATCTTTGTGTGTATATGTCCATATATGTGTATGTGAATATATGTGTATGTGTGTATTTATATATACCTATATATAAATATATCCATACTTAATTGTAGCCTTCTGGGAGGGGAAGGGGGAAAAAGGACAAAATAAAAGTGCACAGCAGAGAACCAAGAAAACTTACAAGAAAGTGAAGAAAAGATGGACAACTCTGAACACAATGCATAGTATTTATTATATAGGCTTCCTTGAAATGGAAATTTATTGCTGCATATTTGAAATTCACACATTCTGCTGTTCACATGGCAATTTTTTCTCCTCTTATCTTGTATCATTTTAAATTTAATATTTACATTTGTTTCTTTTTACTTTTCTCATTTCTTGTTTAAGTTTAAAATTAAAAAAATTACAAATAAAAAAAAAGAAGCCATTTCATCTGGGACAAATTCTGTTCAAAGGGCTGAGGGGTACAGATGACAATTGAAACATGGATATAGCCAAAAGAAAGACCAACCTAATCTTCACATATGTCCTAGCTTGAATAACTCCAAATGATATCTAAACTTGAATTATCTTCAAATCTAAATATGTTTCTTTGCAGCTTCTATCTATTCCTCCTCCAAAGAGAAAAAAAAATAAAATCTGAATCCTCTTTCAAGTATAGAAGATATCCACCATAGCCTTACTTAAGTCTTCTTTCCTCTAGGCTAAACATCCCTTGTTTGTTCAACTGAAATTCATATCCACGGGCAAAAGGCTAATGCTTTCACATTTTGGTTACATTCCTCCCGATGAAGTTCTTCACTTCATCAAAAACCATCACAATATATAGTACTCAGAACTGAGCAAAATGGCCCAGTTCTGTTCTAACCAAGACAGTTCTAGGTAAATCTCTTCAGGTGAACACTTGTCTAAGGTTGCTTACTATGTTTCTGATTTTGGGCTAGATGACCTTTGAAAACTATTCTAGCTCAAAATCCTATGACAACTCAATGGTTTAGAAATATATTCATTTTCATACCTCAGTTACATATAATTGCACTTGACTGGGATACTTTTATATTTTTAATGAAATACTGAATGATTCCTTAAGTGAGTCAAGAAAGATGATAGCTTTAAGTGGAAATTTGTTCTATTTTCTGTGGTTTCAAAAACCACTGGCATATATCATTGTTCATTAAACAGTTTAACGGATTTTATTCAAAACACGAATGACTTTGTAGTAGATGAAAAAGGAATCTTGGTGTTTACTTAGCAGCCCAAAGTACTAGTGTTGCCAAGTATCATAAAACATTAGTACATAAGACAAGACTGGTAGCTTTCAAGGTACTTACACTAATCATGTTATGTTCACATATAGGTTATTTAACTATATACAAACTTAATAATAATACTAACAATAAGGATAGTCTATTCACTGACAATTTTTTCAAAGTACAGAAAATTAAGAAGGGAGCCATTTCTAAACCTTTAGCATAATGAAAAGTTATGTCTGACTTTAATATTCTTTTGCTTGTGCTCTAGTAATTACATTCATTAAAGTTTTAATTCCCAGCAATATTGCCTAGATAAAATTAAGTAAACATCTTCTGTTAGTATCTGTTTATATACTCAAAATTATTTGCCTTTTCCTCTCCATTTATTGCAATCTACATTCAATTATAATTACTTTTCCTGTCTAATGCTTACACACATTTCAGCAATATTGACTGATGCACTGCAAAATCATATATATGGCTGCTGGAAGATATGAAGGGTATGCTTCATGTGGAACTAAGCAATGTGTTCATATAATGCTCATAAAATTCTGGGACTTCATTTTGGAGAAAAAACATTTTATTTATTTATTTAGTTAATGAGTTTACTTTTTAATTAAAATTCTTTGAGATGGCCTATACATGAAACAGGAAGCTATTACAGCCAACCATTTAGAATTGCTCTTAGAAGACATATTTTCCTTTATAAAATATTATGTCAATATTATAAAAATATTGAGGCAGTCTACAGATAACCTTGACTAGCCTCTCCCAGAACCAGAAACTCCCATTGGTCTAAGCCTTTAGTGACCCATTAACAAACCCAATTGGACTGAAAAAAATGATAAAATTTGCCACAGCTAACAGGTAGGGCTTGAGGTGGAAGAAGAAAGGAGAATTGTTCTCCACTTCTCTTCTAACAGTCATGAAGAAGTCATAAAATCCCTATCACTTTAGGGGTTCAGGCAAGGTGGGCTGGAAAGACTGGGAGACTAAAGCACATGGCAGCAGAGGAAGCATCAAAGAGGGAAGTCAAGCAAGTGAAAAAGAAGACAAATGATGACTGATATTTGTGAGATCCTTTAAAGTTTGCAAAGTGCGATGGGGGGCAGAGCCAAGATTGTGGCTGGAAAGCAGGGACTTGGCTAGGGCTCTCCCCTAAGACCCTCCAAACACCTATAAAAATGGCTCTGAACAAATTCTAGAACTGCAGAACCCACGGAATAGCAGAGGGAAACAGGGCTCCAGTCCAGGACAAGATTGGGTAAGGTCTATCACATGGAGCTGGGAGCAGAGTGGAGCAGAGCTCAGCATGGGCTGTGCCTAGACTAACCAGACCTAGCACCCTGAATCAGTAAGCTGTGGCAGTTACCAGACTTCTTAACCCACAAACACCAAAGACAACAGAGAAGGTTAGTGGGAAAAACTGCAGGGGACAGAGTGAAAGGAGTTCACAGTTCAGCCACCCTCCCAGGGGCAGCAGAGGAGATGCAGCTACAGAACTACAGCTGCAGTTGCTTCTGGCCCCAGGCACACCTGTTGGGAGGAATTAAGTGGCAGATCAGAGCAGGAGTACAGAGCCTGTTTGGTTCTGGGTTGCAATCCTGGTTGGCGGTTCTTGTAGGAGGAGGAATGCTGGTGGGCAGAGCTTGTTGTGTAGAAATAGCTCTGAAAAAAAACAGCACAGACCCTCAAGCTTGGGACAAAGTACTCTCTATTCTACAAGCAGTGATACCCTGACAAAAAGCTCAAGGGTTAAGTAGCTGGCTGGCAACATGGCCAGGCAGTGAAAATGGACTCAGATTCAGACTTAGACTTTGGAAACTTTCTTTGGTGACAAAGAAGACCAAAATATATAGCCAGAAGAAGTAAACAAAATCAAAGAGCCTACATCAAAAGCCTCCAAGAAAAACATGAACTGGTCTCAGGACATGGAAGAGCTCAAAAAGAATTTGGAAAAACAAGTTAGAGAAGTAGAGGAAAAATTGGAAAGAAAATTTGAGAGTGATGCAGGAAAACCATGAAAAAAAAGTCAATGATTTGCTAAAGGAGACCCCCAAAAACACTGAAGAAAATAATACCTTAAAAAACATACTAACTCAAATGTCAAAAGAGTTCCAAAAAGCCAATGAGGAGAAGAATGCCTTGAAAGGCAGAATTAGTCAAATGGAAAAGGTGGCGGGGGGG
>JAQQSZ010002257.1:0-14815 GCA_028646595.1 Phalanger gymnotis | reverse complement strand
TTTGAACACCTGCTTTTAAAATTTTGAATTCCCAATTCTCTCCCCTCTTACCTCCCTAGCCGCCCTCCCTAAGAAGGGAAGCAATTCAACATAGATCACATGTGTATCACTCTGCAAAACCCTTTGACAGCACTCATGTTGTAAAAGACTAATTATATTTTGCTCCCTCCTATCCAGTCCCCCTTTATTCAGTTTTGTCCCATGACCTTGTCCCTTTTCCAAAGTGTTTGCTTTTGATTACCTCCTCCCCTATCTGCCCTCCCTTCTATCATCCTCCCTTATTTATCACCATTCTCCTTTCCTGTGGTGTAAGATAAGCAATTGAGTGTGTATGTTATTCCCTCCTCAAATCAAATCCAACGAGAGCAAGATTCACTCATTGCCCCTCTCCTTCCCCCTCTTCTCTTTCAATGAACTGCTTTTTCTTGACATCTTTGCGTGAGATAATTCACCCCATTCTATCTCTCCTTTTCTCCCTCTCTCAATATATTCCTCTCTCATCCCTTAATTTGATTTTATTTTTTTAGATATCATCCCTTCATATTCAACTCACCCTGTGCCTTCTGTGTATACACACACAAACACACACAAACACGCACACACATATATGTACATCTATGTATGTATGTATGTATGTATGCATGTATGTATATTCCCTTTAGCTACCCTAATACTGAGGTCTCATGAATTACACACATCAACTTTCCATGTAGGAACGTAAACATAACAGTTCAACTTTAGTTGAATTATGATTTCTCTTTCTTGTTTGCCTTTTCATAATTTTCTTGATTCTCGTGTTTGAAAGTCAAATTTTCTATTCACCTCTCTTCACTGAAAAAGCTTGGATGTTCTACATTTCATTGAAAATCCATATATTGTCTTGGAGCTTGCTACTCAGTTTTGCTGGGTAAGTGATTCTTGGTTTTAATCCTAGCTCCATTGACCCCTGGAATATCATATTCCAATATCCCTATTGTGTTTCCACAATACTGAAATTGTTTCTGGGTGATGTCTAGGCTCTCTTTTTGATCATGGGTTTCAGGTAGTCTAATAATTTTAAATTATCTCTCCTGGATCTACTCTGTAGGATAGTGGTTTTTCCAATTAGCTATTTCATATTGTCTTCCATTTTTTCATTCCCTTGGTTCTATTTTATAATTTCTTGATTTCTCATAAAATTACTAGCTTCCACTTATTCCAATGTAATTTTTGCAGTAGTATTTTCTTCAGTGGTCTTTTGGACCTCCTTTTCCATTTGGTTAATTCTGCCTTTCAAGGCATTCTTCTCCTCATTGTCTTTTTGGAGCTCTTTTCCCATTTGGGTTAGTCTATTTTTAAGGTGTTATTTTCTTCGGTAATTTTGGGTCTCCTTTAGCAAGTCATTGACTTGTTTTTCATGGTTGTCTCAGGTCACTCTCGTTTCTCTTCCTAATTTTTCCTCTACTTCTTTTACTTTCTTTTCCACATCCTTTTTGAAGTCTTCCATGGCCTGAGACCAATTAATATTTTTCTTGGCAGCTTTTGATGTAGGCTCATTGATTTTATTGACTTCTTCTGCCTGTATGTTTTGATCTTCTTTGTCACCAAAAAAAAAAAAAATTACGAAGTCTGAGTCTGAATCTGAGACTGTTTTCATTGCCTGTTCATGTTCCCAGCCAACTACTTGACCTTTGAGCATTTTGTCAGGGTACAGCTTCTTGCAGAGTAGAGAGCACTTTGTCCCAAGCTTGAGGCACTATGCTGCTGTTTTAGAGCTACTTCTACACAACAGCTTTGCCACACCATTGCTCCTTCTCCCCCCAAAACCACCAACCAGGATTGCAGGCCAGATCCAAGCAGGGCAAAGCAAGCTTTGCACTCCAGCTCTAATCTGGTGCTTAGTTCCTTCCCACCAGGTCAGCCTGGGGGCAGAAGCAACTGCAGATGTAGCTCTGGAAGCAGCCTCAGAGCTGCACCATCTCTGCCACCCCTGGGAACTCCTTTTACTATATCCCTGAAACTTTTCCTACTAACCTTTTCTGTTGTCTTTGGCATTTTTGGGTTGAGAACTCTGATACCAGCTACAACTCATTGATACAGGATGCTACGCCTGTTCTGCCCAGCTCTTGGTCTGGTTGGTGCTGGCATGGCTCACACTGGGCTCTGCTCTGCTCTCAGCTCTGTGTGATAGACCCTTCCCAGTGACCATCCAGCCTGTCCTGGACTGGAGCCTTGCTTCTTTTGCTATTTTGTGGGTTCTACAGTTCTAGAATTTGTTCAGGGCCATTTTTATAGGTGTTTGGAGGGCCCTGGGGTGGAGCCAAAGAAAGTCTTTACTTTCTAGCCACAATCTTGGCTCTGCTCCCATGCTACTCTTAAATCACTATGCCTTTCTGCATTCATATTTTCTTGTTGTTATATATGCAACATTCCAACGAAGTGTAGACTTTAAAAGATCAATGATTTTTATCACTGCAAGTATTCCCTCCAACAGTACAGACTACAACCCACTCATGGGTTTTCAGGGGATAGACATTGATAAAATGAGTTCAAAATGTTAAAAAAAAACAGGCTTGGTTGTATGAAGAGTCTTTCAGGCCACTGGCATGGCTTTACATATTTCAGTGTCACAGTCATTACAAAATAAAAAAAAAAATCAGAGAAGGACTTTAGTGGAGGATCAAAGAGATAAAAGTAATGAATTATGTTTTTCAAACATATTGGAAGTTAAGCCATATCCAACAATATATAAGAATTCTGATGAGTTCCCAAGGAGCCATATGATTATAGAATCAATTTAAACCTTAGGTTTCCTTCCTAGAGGTTCATTCTATGCTAGCTAAACTACCACAATTTCTTCATTTCCAATTTATAAAGCAAAGCAAACAAATATGTTTTTTTTTTTCCCCTCAGCTGTGATTAGATTTTGTTTCCTTTATAATTTCATGTCCACTTTATTTTTTGAGTCAAGCTCACTTTTTCCCCTGTTGTTAGTGCTTTTAATTTGGGTAGTGTATTCAGTGATGGTTTTCATCTTCCAGAAATAATTAAATTGCTATTCTCTTTGGAAACACATGGCCCGCATGCTACTTTAGTTATTCTGGGTAAGAAAAAAATACCAGCTTCTGGTGAAAAGGAAAATAATGATACCTGAGATTTACTTTGGGTTCTTTGCAGAGTCTCACAATTCAATATACTCAAGCTATTCTCAATACAGATAGAATATGATATGATTGCATAGATTACAGCTAAATGTAAAGATAGCCCATAATGATATAAAATTAGAGGCTGATATGTAACTAAATATATTGCCTTTGATTTCTAAATGGTCACATATAATATACTAATGATATAATAAGGAAAATATCAAGAAATATGCAAACCACAGAAAATAAATAAGGTTGAGATCAGTGAGATGTACAATGTATCAAGATAAAGGTAAATATGTTCTTATTTATTACACTTAATAATTGAGTGGAGAACTAAATAAAATAACTCAGAAAACAGTTTATATAATTTACTTGAAGAAAAACATTTAGGCTATTTTTTCAAAGATAGAGTACTACATTTTCTGGGTAATTGTTGGAACTGATCCCTTTACTTTCCTAAAGCAGACCTAGTTTAAATGAAGAAGAGGTCCACCGACTTTCTGAAAATGTAAATTGTATGAAGATAATGCTGTTTTATTGTGTCTTTCTACGTGCAATGGCAAACATACTCTCACACCTTGTACCAGTGATGTGATGATAAATGATCAACAATTGGTTTTCAAATATATGTAGGTGTGTGTATGTATACATATGTGTATACATATGCATGCATGTATATGTACATATACACACATATTCATGCACATGTTTCTGTATATATGTATATATAAATACATGCATACATATCTACATAATACATATACACACTATCTACTCATGACACATTTTTTTATTTTAAACTGCATTTTTAACATTTTCTGCATCAAGTGATGCCTAGAGTGTCAACAAAGAAAAAATAAATCAAATCCTGCTTTCTAGCTTACTGATTTTTGACATGCAATTGCTCTCATTGAAAAATTCACAATAGGCTCTCAGGAGCTTTTATGTTCAGGCTCCAGCACATTCCTGCATAATAGTCACTTAATAAATGCTTGGAAAATTGAACCAAATTGATAAATTAGGGCCATATAATGATTTAAGATTATTGGTAATTTAAGATTAAGCTTATATCTTCCCCCTCCCCTTCCTTTACCCTTTTTTTTTTAATTTGGTGGTGATGAGTTCCAAGAGTTCATCCCTATTTCTTGGCATATAACAGGTTGTCTGTCCCTGGAAATCTGAAACTTTTACATTTTATATTGCATTTCACATTACCTTTTAAAATCTACATATACAATTGAACTTGAGAAACTGCTATCCTTGTAAACTACTGAATTCATGTTTGTTAAAAAAATATGATGTGGAAACTTTAGCTTGTTATCTAGATAATTGAAATTAAATACTACATTGCCACAATAATTCAGAAAATACCTCGATTGTCTAATTTCCACTGAGAATATTGAACAGGAACTTGATTTTACTAAAGAAAAATACTTATTTCTCCTCAATTCTGTATTGTATTTCTGTTTTAAATATTACAGACATTTTCCAGTATTCTTTCTGTCAGAGCAATCAAAGTATAAGATATTTTGTTATATACTTTGGAGCATAGCTCTGAGTTATATCAGGCATCAGATCATTTTTGCAAGTTCCCTGATGTAGAAAAGGAAGATTAATAAAAATGTTACCTCCAACCCCATAATCTATTTGTCTGATGGATTGTGTGCTGATGCGATGGGATGAGATTGATCTCATGTCAACATGTTCATGCTTCATCTTACATTGCTGTGGATGTCAGGAGTAGTACTGGTCCTTGAAAAAGATATGGGGCATTTGGTATGAGATATTTATATTGGTCAAACATATCAATTATAATACACAAGCTTCCAGACAAGCATCAGATGTCTGTTATAACTGATGACTAGACTTGTCACAGGCCACAGACTTTTTATACTACAATTGATACATTGACCATGTAAAAGCAAAGCAATATTATTGGCCTCTTTAACATACATTGTAAAGGGTTACTGTCAACCATCCATACATTAAAATATGGCTGGAAGCATTAGGAAACAGATATTCCAGAACTAGAGGGTAAAATAGAAATTGAAAGAATCCACCAATCACCTCCTGAAAAAGATCCCAAAAAGAAAACTCCTAGGAATATTGTCACCAAATTCCAGAATTTTTAGGTCAAGGAGAAAATACTGCAAGGAGCCAGAAAGAAACAATTTGAATATTGTGGAAACACAATCAGAATAACACAAGATCTAGCAGCTTCTACATTAAGGGATCAAATGGCTTGGAATATGATATTCCAGAAGTCAATGGAGATAGGATTAAAACCAAGAATCACCTACCCAGCAATAGTGAATATCATCCTCCAAGGCAAAATATGGATTTTCAATAAAATAGAGGACTTTCAAGCTTTCTCAGTGAAAAGACAAGCGCTGAATAGAAAATTTGACTTTCAAAGACAAGAATCAAGAGAAGCATGAAAAGGTAAACAAGAAAGAGAAATCATAAGGGACTTACTAAAGTTGAGCTATTTTGTTTACATTCCTACATGGATGATATGTACGAATGATTCATGAGTCTTCAGCTTTACGGTAGCTGAGGGAAATATATATATATATATATATATATATATATACATATATATATGTATATATATATATGTATGTATATATATACATATATACACATTTACATATATACATGTATAGATAGATAGATATATGTCTATGTATAGATATGTGCACATATCTATACATAGACAGAGGGCAAAGGGTGACTTGAATATGAAGGGATGATAGCTAAAAAAATAAAATCAAATTAAGGGATGAGAGAGGAATATGTTTAGAGGGGGAAAAGGGGAGAGATAGAATGGGGTAAATTGTGCTGCATAAAAGTGGCAAGATAAAGCAGTTCTGTAGGAAGAGAAAAAGGGGCAGGTGATGGGGAATGAATGAATCTTTCTCTCATCAGATTTGTCCCAAGGAGGAAATAACATACACTCTCAAATGGGTATCTTACCCCACAGGAAAGAAGGAGGAAGAAGACAAAAAAGGGGAGATGATAGAAGGGAGGGCAGATAGAGGGAGGAGGTAATCAAAAACAAACACTTCCAAAAAGGGACAGGGTAAAGGGAGAAAATTCAGTAAAGGAGGATTGGTCAGAACGGAGCAAAATGTAGTTAGTCTTTCACAACATTAGTATTGTGGAAGGGTTTTACATAATGATATGCATGTGGCCTACATTGAATTGCTTGCCTTCTTAAGGAAGGTGGGTGGGGAGGGAAGAGGGGAGAGAATTTGGAACTCAAATTTTTAAAAACAGATGTTCAAAAAAATGTTTTTGCATGTAACTAGGGGAAATATACACAGGCAATGGGCAATAGAAATTTATCTTGCCCACAAGAAAGTAAGGGAAAAGGGGATGGGAGGGGAGTGTGGTGACAGAAGGGAGGACTGACTGGGGAACAGGGCAACCAGAATATATGCCATCTTGGAATGGGCAGGAGGGTAGAAATGGGAAGAAAATTTGTAATTCAAACTCTTGTGAAAGTTAATGCTGAAGCCTAAATATGTTAAATAAATTAAATGCATAAATTTAAAAAAAAAATAAAGCAATGATCAGGAAAAAAAATACTTATTGGTCTCCCTGAAATTCATGGTCCAAAAAAAAGAGCTTGGAGAGCATCTCTCAAGAAATTATCAAGGAAAACTTCCCTGAATTCCTAGAAGTACAAGGTAAAATAGTCATTGAAAGAATTCACTGATCACCTCCTGAAAGACATCCCAAATGAAAACTCTTAGGATGATTGTAAACCAAGTTACAGAATCATAAGGTCAAGGAGAAAATGCTCCAAGGAGCCAAAAAGATATAGTGTAAATATCATGGGACCACAGTCAATATTATGTAGGCCCTGGCAGCTTCCACACTGAAGGATGAGAGGGCTTGGAATATGATATTCAGAAAGGCAAAGGAGCTTGCATTACAACCAAGAATCAACTACTAGCAAAATTCAGCATAATCATTCAGGGAAAAATATGGACATTCAATGAAATAGGGGACTTCCAAAATTTCCTGATTAAAAAAAGTGCTGAACTAAAAATTTGATCTTCAAATATAAGTCTCACGAGGAGCGTAAAAAGGTAAATGGGAAAGAAAAAAACAACATGATATTCAATAAAATTAAAATGTTTACATCCCTACATGGGAAGGTCACACTTGTAACTCTTGAAAACTTCATCTTTATTACAATATTTAAAAGTGGTTTACATAAACAGATGGTGTGGGTATAAATTGACTTTTATCTGATGATATAAAAAATTAATAGGTGAAAAGCGATTTTCTTGGGAGAAAAGGAAAAAAGGGCATAGAAAAGGGTAAATTATATCACATAAAGAGGCACAAAGAACTATTACAGTAGAGGGAAAGAAGGGAGGCCAGTGAGCATTGTTTCAACCCTGCTCTCATTGGATTTGTCTCAAGAGAGAATAACATACACAGTCAGTTGGGCATAGAAATCTATCTTTCCTTATAGGAAATGGGAGAAAGAAAATAGAGGAGGTGGATAGAAGGAAGCACAGAAGGGAGAGAAGAAGGGTAAAGAAGAATGAAAAGGGAGTTGGGGTGATAGAAGGGAGAGCAGATTGAGGGAGGTGTGGGTCACAAGCAATACACTGATGAGAGGGAAAGGAATAAAAGAGAGGGAAACACATAAAAAGAGGGGGAAATAGGATGGAGAGAAAGATATTTAGTAATCATAACTGTAAATGTGAATGGGATGAACGCTACCATAACACAGAAGTGGGTAGGATAACTGAGTAGATTAAAAACCACAAACCTACAAGAAACACATCTGAAGCAGAGAGATATATACTGAGTAAAAGTAAAAGGCTGGAGAATAATACATTATACTCAGCTGAAGAAAAAAAAAAGTAAGAGAAGAAATCATGATCTCAGACAAAGCAAAAGTAAAATTTGACCTAATTAAATGAGATAAGAAAGGAAACTACATTCTGCTTAAAGGTGCCAGGGAAAATAAAGTAATATCAATATTAAACATATGCGCAGCAAGTGGTATATCATCCAGATACTTAGAGGAGAAGTTAAATGAGCTACATGAACAAATAGAAAGCAAAACTATACTAGTGGGAGGCCTCAAACCACGACTCTTAGAACCAGATAAATTTAACCACAAAATAAACAATTAAGAAGTTAAGGAGGTGAATAAAATTTTAGAAAAGTTAAATAAGGTAGAACTCTGGAAAAAAAATTGAATGGTGTTAGAAATGAATACACCTTTGTCTCAGTGGAACATGGCATCTACACAAAAAATGGCCACACACTAGGGCATAAAAACCTCACAATTCAATGCAGAAAGACATTGGGTAGAAAGGGTAGTAAATGCATCATGATGTAACAAAAGTTACATGTGATAAAGGGATATAGAAAGATAGAATAAAAATCAATTGGAAAATAAATAGTCTAATCCAAAAGAATGAGTGGGTCAAACAACAAAATAACCAGTAAGTTCATCCCAGAGAATTACAATGAGTAGACAACATACAAAAACTAATGGGATGCAGCCAAGATAGTACTTAGGGTTTTTTTTTTATCTATAATGCTTACATGGATAAAATAGAGAAAGAAGGGATCAATAAATTAGGCATGAAACTGAAAAAGTTAGAAAAAGAACAAAATAAATATCTCCAATTAAAAATCAACTTAAAAATTCTGAAAATCAAAGGACAGATTAAGACAATTGAAATTAAGAGAAATATTAGCTAAAAAATGAAACTAAGAGCTGGTGTTATGAGTAAAATTAAATGACACTATCATTAATTTGATTAAAAAGAAGAAGAAAACCAAATTGCCAGTATCAAAAATGAATAGGCTGAATTACTGTGTAGGGTGAATTCACTACCAATGAAGAGAAAATTAAAACAATAATTAGAAACTATTTTGTCCAATTTGTATGTTAATATATCTTGCAATCCAAGTAAAATCGATGAATATTTACCAAAAAAAAATGAATTGCTCACATTAACAGAAGAAGGAATACAATACTTAAATAATTACACAAAAGAAATTGATTAAGCCATCAACGAACTCCCTAAGAAAAAATCTCCAAGTCCAAATGGATTTAAACTAAATTCTACTAAACATTTAAAGAACAATTAATTCCAATACTATGTAAACTATTGGGGAAAAGAGGCAAAGAAGGCATCCTACTGAATTATTTTTATGATGCAAATGTAGTGCCAATGCCTAAACTAGGAAGAGCCAAAACAGAGAAAAAAAATTATAGTCCAATTTCTCTGAGTTTACTTTCAAAAATTTAAACAAAATATTAGCAAATTAATAACTTATCATGAGGATAATACACTGTTACTAGATCAGTTTTATGCCAGAAATGCAATGCTGCTTCAATATTAGGAAAACTATCAGCATAATTGACCATATCAATAATAAAATGAACAGAAATCGTATGATTATATTAACAGATGCAGTAAAAACCTTTTGATAATATCCAAAACCCATTCCTATTAAAAGCATCAGAGAGCATAAGAATAAATGGAGTTTTCCTTAAATTGATAAGTAGCATCTATCTAAAACCATCAGCTAACTTTATATGTAATGGAGATAAGCTATAAGCATTTCCAATAAGATCAGAGGTGAAACAAAAATGGCCATTATTCAACAGTGTGCTAGAAATGTTAGCTTTAGCAATAAGGGAAGACAAAAAAATTGAAGGAATTAGAATAGTCAATGAAGAAACAAAGCTCACTCTTTGCAGAAGATATGTAGTTATACTTAGAAAACCATGTGGAATGATATTGTTCCATAAGAAATGATGAGCAGGTAGACTTCAAAAAAAAAAAAAAACCTGGAAAGACTTGTATGAACTGTTGCTGAGTGAAGTGAGCAGAATCATGAGAGCATTGTATACATAACAGCAACATTGTGCTACGACTGATTTGGATAGAGTTAACTCTTCTAAGCAATGCAAGGATCTAAGACAACACCAAAAGACTCACGATGAAAAATGCCATCCATATTTACAGAAAAAAACTATGGAGACTGAATGCAGATTAAAGCATACTATTTTCTCTTTTGTTGTTCTTTGTTTCTCATGGTTTTTCTTTTTACTTCTGATTCTTCTTTCACAACATGGCAAATGTAGAAATATGTTTAATATGATTGTACATGTATAGTCTATATCAGATTGCATGTCATTTTGAGGAGGGGGAGAGGAGTTAGGGCAAAAATTTAGAACTCAAAACTCTACAAAAGTAATTAAAGTTTTAAACTCCCATTATTTGGGATCTTTCTCTCCAAAAAAAATTAAAAAAAAATTAAAAGCGTCTCTCTCAGCTTTCTGAGGCCCATTGTGAGTAGACCTTTTTGGCCTGATAGGCAAACAAATGACTGTTCCACCCACACTTTGTTAGAGCAGTACCTAAGATTTCTGTCTGGAAACCAGGTGGACCCACTGTCTAGCAGAGTGTCATATCACAATATGAATGCAAACAGCAGCCTATTTCATTCCCTAATCAAACACTGAATAAAAAAGTTATTAATGCATGTTTACTTTGAAAAAAAGCTGAATATTATCTGCATAATTATAATCATTTTATAATTCTTTTTTGTTTAGTGTTCCCCCTTTGTGGAAAAAAAACTGCTTGTTTTATGTCAGAAAAAAAGATAAACAAAATATTTTCTCTGATCCATATAACCCCCCAAACTTCTACAAAACAGAAATTATGTGCCAAACATAAATCAATTTCACTAGTATCTGTGGTCTAGGGCACCCGGAATTCCAAAGAAGACAGAAAAAATGGAAACAAATGACAAAAACATGAGCAGATGCCTATCTTGAGTTCATTTAACATACTCATCTCCACATTGACTACACTACCAGCAGTGAGGATGAGCTAGCTGACATAAGTATCAAATTACAGGCTTGCAACTTCCAACTCCTTACCCTGGTCCCTTTTCCCTTTTTCAAGGGCCATGGAGATCCAGGCTCAAGGCTGCAAATTTTTACTAGGACCATGGCAGTGCCTTGGCAGCATTCTGCACTACAAAATTCCCTGCAGGAAGATCAGAGGCAAAGAGATATCCGGGATTGAAATAAAGCTCAAAATCAAAATCCCTTTGACCTGCTTCCCAAAGTTTTGGTGATGTAGATTAGAGGAGTCAACCCCATAACACTAGTCTAGTGCTAGTACCAGGCCTATAAGTTGGTGCTGAGACAGACACCTGAGGAATAGAGAGAGTGAGAGAGGACATAGTGTGTGGGGAGTGCTGTGTGGCACTCCACTAAGCCTGAGTGAAAGAATCCAGTATCCAGATGGAGTTCCTCAAAGTCACTTAGGACAAAGATTTAGGCTGGTTAAATATGAATTACCCAGCACGAGAAGAGACTGAAATGCTTTGAGATCCAGCCTCCAGAGAAACAACATTCAGAGGGAAGAGAATCATGGGAAAATAAAAGTTGGGGGAAGACCAAAATTACCCAAAAATTTGGGAAGAAAACTCAAAGACATTGAATTTAAATAGATAAATCAAGAAGGAAAACATTAACAGCAGAAGAAATATATGACTTACAGAAATGATATTGTAAGTTTAATTATAATTAATACAAGCACATTCTGTTAAAATCTCTATTAACCCAAATGCAACCTACATTAAAACTTCATTAACTAGATTATTTTTAATTTATTCCACTTTTAAGGGAAAATTATAAAATTCCATATAATAAGCCAATATCACCAAATTGATGCTGAGTGTGTTTTAAGCATTGTAGAAAAATAAAAGATAAGTAGCCAGATAGCTAGCTAGCTAGATAATTTATTGTTTCCTATATTCCATACTATGTGATAAGTTCTGGGATACAAAAAAGAAGAAAATAAGATGATCTATGCTCTCTAGGAGCTTATGTTCTAATGGAGGAATCTAATGAGTAAAGAAGTAGTAGGTAATAAGAGGGAGGAGGGAAGAGTGATTGACATGAGAGTAAAGCAGTCAGTTTGAAGTTAGAACAAGCCAAAGAACGTAAATATAGTAGACACCTTCTATATGCCAAATGCTCTAAGTACTTTATAATTATTATGTCATTTCATCTTACCAACAACTCTTGAAAATAGGTGCAATTATCATTCACATTTTATACCGAAGAAACTGAAACACTCACAACTTAAGGGACTCATTCATGATCATGCAATGAATAAGTGTCTGGAGATGAATTTGAATTCATCTTTCTGAACACCAGGACTGACATTGCATCCACTGTGCCAACTAATTGCCCTCAGTTAGAAGGGGAAACATGTGAGCCTCTTTACTCTTTCATATTGTTGCCAAATTAAGTGGACTGTAGGCTTCAATTCTTCAGTGCAAAGAATATAGTGTCATGAGTAAAAACAAACAAAAGTTCAGAACTCTTGAACTGTAACATCTTGAATCATCAATTATTAAACTGCCCTTACTATACTTACTAAGGCAGGAAAATGAACTCATAACTGAGAAGGATTTTCACTGAAACACAGAGAATGTGCAAGGATTTTTGAGATTTTGTTTCATTTCTTCATTTATAGAAGAGGAAAACTTAGGCCTTGCCAGGTTGAATGTTCTCAATTACCCATCCAAATGTGGCAGTGATGAAACTTGAACCTATATCTTTAGTCTTCGAATCTATCACAGTGCAAAAATTGACTGTGCTTCATCATTAAAGGAATTAAGAAAAAAAAATTTGTTAAACCTCACTCGAAAACAAAGTCAGTTAACCAGCATCCTTTTTTCTTTTTCCAGAGCATTCCAATATCACATAGTACTTTTCTACTAAGGAAATTAAAACTTTATTGACTGTATTATTTCTGTTTCATTTAAAAGGTTGAGCTGAGAGGATGTTCTTTTCAACTTAAATAAAGGAAGGAGAATTCACAGAATCATACAAAAACTTGAAAGCAATGCTAAGGGCCACCTAGTCCAGTTCCCTCAGATGAAAAGACTGATAAATAGAGGTTAAGCGAGTTTCAAGGTGACACAGGTATAAAGTAGCAGAACTAGTAGTACCACCCAGAGAATACTACTGCATCCTAAAACAGATGAAGTTTGGTAAAAATGGCATAGTTGTGGGATAGCAATCATTGCAGCCAAATTAACCACAAGGAAATCTGATCTACATACAAAATATTCCTTTAACAGGTCAAAATAAAGCCACCATATAAGTTATCATAAATTTGGCTCTATGACCCACCATGCTTAATACACATTAGTTATTTAATATATATTTGGATAAATGAATTCTCCCTCTAGCTTTCACTACAGATACTGATTTTGCTTTGGGGCATCTTCTTGCTGTTTGGGGAAAATTCTCTGACTAATGCAAAATAGTAACACGTACAACACAGGGTTGTTGTGAGGATTAAGTTAGATATTTCAACCAAAGGGCTGTGAACACCTTAAATTATTATAAAAATCAGAATTATTTTTGCTGTTCAGATTTTTTTCATAATTATATTGGAAAAGGTGAATTTTTTCTCAAGAAATGAAGATGTGATGTCTTCCATTTCTGAATATTTCAAAGTATTCTTTTTCTCCCACCCATAAATCCATAATGCATACTTCATATGTTTTGAAAAGGTTTTAATAAGTTCTGTTATATTAAAAGGAAGCAGGTTTGAGTAAGAGTTCAGTAGGGCAAATTGAATGACAGTTCAGGTTTCCCAGCAGAAGCTAAAGAAGTTAGAATAGAATTTATCCATTGTGTGGTATGTGAATCATTCATATAACTGTGAGTCACCAAAAAAGAAGGGATCAGAAGAGACAGCAGCAAATGCCCTCTACTTATAATTCATTCCCAGTCCTCCCCAATCAGAGAATACAGAAGTCATAGACAAGGACACTAGGTAGAGAAATATTATTTCCTTATGAATTTTAGAATGCAATCGATTATTGTCAAAATAAGTGCCTGAATAGTCATAGAAAGAGTGATCTTTCTGGCTTAATATAATCTCAGATATGAATAGCCTGCTTAAAAGTTAACTAAAATCAGCACTTAGATATTTAAGAAGTTAATCTCTATGTTCAACTTCAGAATTAATCTTTGATGCTCTATAGTGCCAGAAAAGATAGACAAAAGTACAATGCACAGAAAATACTCTAGGAAGAATTCTAACCAGAAGAAGTTATGATTATTGTAAGTTGTATTGTAATTGTAAAAAGTATTAAAGAGTTTGGGGAAAGAGTAATTGACTTGGAATCAGGAAACATGGATTTGGTTCCTGGGTCTGCAACTTGAAGTCCATGTGGACTTTGATAAAGTTCTTCAATCAATTATTTACATATCTTTAAAATGTGGATAACAGTATGTACATTATCTACCTCCTAGGGGTTTTGTAAGGACTAAATATAATCTTTCAAATATTATGTAAACATGTTTTATAAAAAGATAGCTTTATGTACCAAAGGTTTCATAACTATGGCCTATTTAACAAATAGGTGGTATAGTAGATAGAATAGTAGACCTGAAGTCAAGAAGACCTAAGTTCAATTCCAGTCCCAGACTCTTGCTAGCTGTGTGATCCTGGGGAAGTCACTTAACCCTGTTTGCTTCAGCTTCCTCATCTGTAAAATGAGCTGGAGAAAGAGATGGCAAACCGCTCTAGCATCTTTGTTAAGAAAACTCCAAATGGGGGGCGGAGCCAAGATGGCGACTGGAAAGCAGTAACCGG
>JAQQSZ010002256.1:0-14816 GCA_028646595.1 Phalanger gymnotis | reverse complement strand
GGGGGGGGGGAAGGAAATGGGGAGAAAATTTGTAATTCAAACGCCTGTGAAAACCAATGCTGAAAACCAAACATATTAAAAATAAATTAAAAAAAATTAAAAAATGCACTCATAAGAAAGGTGAAATAATACATATTAACACAAACAGTTATTAAGTGCTTAGTGTATGCACAGCACTGCTCAGTGCTGGAGGAGGTACAAAGTAGAGACATGATATGACTTCTACCCTCAGTGAACTTAAAGTAATAAGTAATCAGGGGATATGAAAACAACATGGGAACTCCACTTTAACATCATGGGGTGTGAGTCTCCTGCTACACTCTGAGAACATATATTCAGAATTATTTAGTGATTCAACATTTGGGGTAAGTTTAGAATTAAACTTTCTTTGCATCCAGGCTTGTACTGAGCAGCCTGGACTTGGCTGCCTCCAAAGTAGGGCAGTGAAGAGGAATGGAGATCTCTGAGTCATGGGAACAGAAAGCAGCTTGACCAAACATTCCTGCTGCTCCTCAAGGCCTTTACATTTAGAACTCAGAATCCTCTCTTTTTGACTCTGTGTTGAATAAAAAGAGTTTTTTACCTTAGTACGGTCAGGATCACAGAAATCAAGAAGTGTGTCACAGACATGATAGCCGAGGGATTTCAGATCCTCGGTGTTAAAATGAGTATCCCTTTTCCTGCCTGAAGAAAACCATGAACATCAGTGACAGAAAGTTAATTTTTGCTGAATCAGCATGATACAGAAATAATCCAATAAGTCCTCTTTGAAAATCCCACTGTCCCTAGTTCTCCTACCACCTGCTTAACCACTCCTAGGCAGTGGCTTTTGCTGACTCATCATCCAGACCAGTAGTGTTCAAATCAAATAGAAACAGGAGCCACTAAGCCATACATAAAGATCCCTGTGGGCTGCATACTGACTTAGTTTTAAAATGTAATATTACCTGTGTTTTGTTGTGTTTTTATTTATTTTGTTAAATATTTCCCAATTCCGTGTTAATCTGTATCATGTCCCCTAAGTGTGGGTATTGTTTCTCTATGCTCTGTCCTAGGCCCCTCACTCTTCATTCATTCCACATCAGTCTCTAGATGATCTCCTCTTGATCCCATGAGTTTCATTATCATCGCTATGCCAATCACTCCTAATCATTAAATCCAAGTCTAGTATCTCTCCTGAGTTTTAATCCTGTTGCCAATTGCCTAGTAGACATTTCAAACTGGATTTCCTTGGAACATCTTAAAAAAAAAAACACCACTCCTAAGTACAAAACATCACGTTCCCTGAAAATACAGTATTTCTTTTGGTCAGGCCAAACATTTCCTAAAATAAGAAACCTCTGTTTCATTGTTACTATCAGTGTTAGTTCAAGTCACAAGTGGATGGCAAAGCATTTCTTTAGCTTAAAAAGTAATTTAACAACATTCAAAACAGGCGTGTCATTACAAAATGTTCGACTTGGCCTGCTCTCATAACGTTGTAAGGCTGCCGTCCAAAGGAGTTCTTACCTAATGTTGAGCCTCCAAAGGTCGACTCCATCGTGTAGCTGTTCAGGATCCCCATCCGCCACATCACGACCCGTCCAGTCCCTTCTTTGCATTTGTGGACTTTAAAATTACAACTCTGGAAGGAGAACTGAAGAGAAATCCCACACCTCAGTTAGTGGACATCTAACGTCAAGAACATTCAACAATGGTTGTTTTTTGTCTTTCCATTTTCAATTCTGACTTCCTTATAGGAATGCAGCCCCTTCTATGATGTTACACAGATTTATTGCCTCATCAGACACTTGTCATTACTTTTTTTCCTTTGATCACATGACTCCCTTTCTCCAAAAAGCACGCTCTTTACTATCATTCAACACTGTTAGGGGACCTTGGTGTGTCTCTCCCGAGACATCTGCTGCCACTCCTTACATGACCTCACTGCTCAGCCCCTCTGGCCTACTCAATCCACCCCTGAGGTTGTCTTGTGCATGGCCACTATTTTGAATGACTTCTGTCCTTTCCCCTCAATCCAATGTCATTCCTCCCTCTAGGTCCAGCTCAACTCCAACCCCTTCGGTGTCAGTGTTCCTGACTACACCAGCCTTTGAGGAGACCTTGTCTATAAGCTATTCTATAGAATTAACATTTCATGTAATTAATTCTCTGTATCCCTGAAGTTGCTTAGCAGTGTTTTGAACTGTGCATAGAATCACAGAATTTTAGCATTTTGTAACATGAAGGGACTGTAGAAATCATAGTCCTGTACAGAGTCACAGAATCCAAGGGACCACAGCAGGCACCTAATCCAATCCAAAAATAGAAAAAAATCTCCATTATAAAATACAGAACAAGTGGACAACTAACTTCTAAATGAAGACTTCAAAGAGGGAAAATTTGTCTCACCTTGAAGCAAGCCATTCCTCCTTAGGACCATCTGGATCAGTGTATCAGTAGTTAAGGTGGGACTTTCTTTCACTATTTTCTCTTTCAGCACTTATCTAATCAAGGGCCCTTGAAGAGTGTGACCTTTGTTTCTTTGATTAGATCAGGAGTCTTTGATGACTTGCTTGCCTCAAGGGAAAGCATAGTTTACATGGTTTTGAGTCACGTTTCTGATGCCAGAAGCTTTTAGGTCAAGTAGGTCTGAGTGGCACATTGTGATGCCCTTTGACCCCTGAACAAGATATATAAACCTAGGGGTTGGCATTTTTCCTTTGGGGCTCTCACTCATTGGAAGAGTGTCAGTGTGGAGATTCTGGGTAGCCATTAAGGGGCCCCCCAGCTTTGAAGAAACCCAGATGTTTTGTCTGGGGGTTCTCACTCACTGGAAGAGTAGCATGTGACTCTGGGCAAGCTGTTGTTAACTACCCTTGGCTTTGCTAACCCAGATGTTGGTTTGTATTTGGTCTGTTTATAATGTATGTTTGTAATATGTTTGTTTTTGCTCTGAAGTTCAGGGTGCTTACTAAGTAAGTGCTTAGTAAAGCAGATCAAAAGAACCTGTGCTGGCAGCTCTGGCTGCTAGTCTTGTTGGGTCTTACACCCCACAACAGCTGCTAGCCAAAGTGTTGTTACAATCAGTTGAAAGGTTTCCCTGATATCAGGTCTGAATGTACCTTTCTGTAACATCTACCCACTGCCTTTAACTCTGCCCTCTGGGACAAAAAGGAACAAATCTCATCCCTCTTCCATTAGAGTGCCTGCCAATTTCACAGGTGAGGACAGCAGGTAACCCTAAGTTTCATAGTAGTTGGCCATGTTCCACTAGTTCATGAGATTTTATATAGAAGGTATATACCATTCAAAGACATCTTTTATTCTAACCAGTTACTTGTCAAAGATTCTAGTTCAAATGACACAGACGACAGGCCCTCTACAGATCTCAGTAAGTGGCTTCAAGAGATAGTTTGGTCAAAAATAGTGGGAACAAGCCCTGTTGATGTCTGCTGGTCTGGTTCTTGGGTGACCGGATCTACTGCCAGGCCTATTCTCTAGACCATTTCAGCTGGGTAGGACCTGCCAAAATTCATGGTTCAACTGTGAGGCCTTCTAAGGGGTTACCTCACCAAGATGAAACTTCAGATTAGGTATTTAGCAGAGGCTCAACCAACTGCTTCCTTTTTGTCTGACATATGTAGTAAAGATCCCCTATAAAGGTTCTTAAAAATTGGATTTTCACTTTCAAATCGTCATATATCATTACCATACGCATCTCCTTCAGCTACAGAGTTGTTTCTAAAGAGAACTAGACATGTTTTATTACCTGAAGTCTCTCTTTTCAGTCCCTCAGTGACTTTTTCATTATTTGCGAGCTTGAAGCAGGTTTGAGGCTGTTTCGTGTCATATAATGTTATGAATTTACTGGCTTATCTATCACGTAATCCCTTCTTCTGGTGCCATGCAGAAGCTAGGCATAAGTTAGAACGCTTTACCTTCAAAAGCTGTAAGCATTTGGCCCAGGAGAAGTGGGTACTGTGATTCTTGGAACCTCACTTGGAAATACTCTTCTAGCCCCTAAAGAAATGTGTGCTGGGCCTTATACTTCTAAGAGGATAGTCCATGACACAGAAGCAAAAGTGTCTGAAACTCCATATAGGAAACAGAGCTTTCTTATCACAAGACTTAACACCGGAAGGGGCCTTAAAGATCGTCTTGTCTGTAATGAGTGAGAAGAAAAGTATCTCCCATGCTTACCTTGTCTGGGGCATTTTTGCTCAGCATTAAAGGGAAGACTCGCTCATGTAGCCATTGTTTGCGGTTGGTACTGTTACAGCCATACAGGAAGATGTTGTTCTTGCGACTGTGCCCGTGGAAATCACAATACAGAAGGACCTCCCGCTCTTCAAGGACTCTATGGAATCAAAGCTTCATCAGATACAGGCCTTTGAGCTCTCACCTTTGCCCATCCCCTTTTATTATTATACTATATTAGACCATGTTGCCTGCCCACCTACATTAGATTCCTTGAGGTCAGGGGTGGTGGTGTCTCCAATTCAGCATACTCAGTTCCTAGGGAATGCCTTGCACATTGTAGCCACTTGATAAGTAATTGCTGAGTTAAATTGGTGTCAATCACCTGCTTCATCTTCCCAGAAACCATCAATGATTCACATGAATGAATCGATGAAAAAATATTTATTGAGCACTTCCTATGTGCTAGATACCATGCTAAGGGCTAGTTATATAACTCGACAAAGAGAGGCCATTCCTGCCTTGGGGAGCTTCCAGTCTAATATAGAGGAGGTACATGGAGGAGAATTGTGGCCAGGGAAGGAAGCACTGGCCTAGGGTGTCACAGAGATGGTGAGAGCAGACCCTTTTCAGAAGTAATGATATTAACTTGAAGTCCTACGCTTAGAGGTGGGGAAAGATGCATATTAAATGCATTGATAATAAAAAACTGAATAGGCAAAGTTATGGTGCTAGGTGCTGAGGGAAGAGAGGAAAACGTGAGATAAGAAGAAGTTCTTGCTCTCATGGAATTTACAGTCCAGTCAAGAGGCGGATTGTCACAGATAACTGCAGTATAAAAGAACACACAGTAAGCACACTAGGCAGGTGTATGCAGTCTGGGCCCAGTAACAACGACAAGCAAAGCAAACACACCTGCTAACTACCTGGCCTGCAGCTGCTCATGCCCACCACTGAAGGCCACTCCTACGTCCTGTTCCCCATGTCTGAAATGCTTGCCCACTCTGTGTCAACGTATCCTTCTATCCTCCCAAGTGCTGCTCGCTCGCAACCTCCACAGACCCTGGGCAGACTAAGTAGGCCACCCTCCCTGCATGAGCACTACATTGTCTCCAACTCTTGTCTACAGATACAGTTAGTGGGTGTTTAAAGGGTCTGCAGAATGCGCTCATGGGCATTTCAGTTGGTCTTGTCTCCACTTGATAAGATAGCCTAAGGGGAGGGCCTTAGTGGTATTACTTCCTTGGCAAAGCCAGAACTGCCCTGTATGTATGATCTGTGTGTAGCTCAGTCAGTTTTGGCTGACTAATCCAGCACCCCAGCTGGTGGCTATGAGGGCATAATACAAGATGTGCCAACAGCATTTCAGCGAAGCTGGCTTTCTTCTATCAACCAATGGGATCTTTTAAAAAACAATTGCAGAGCATACTGAGAGACCGACAGAAAACACCAGTCCTCCTCACCTCTTGATCATATTCCTGGTGTGCCAGATACAGGGGAAAGACTCTTTCAGAACGGTCTTGTAATGCCTGTTCAGGTCCCTGCCCGCCAAGGAACAGCGGTAATTCCCCACAATCACGCCATCCGGATTAAGCATGGGAACCACCTTAAAAATGAAGATGTCTCTGAGGAGATGGGCATCAGGGGAGTCTCCCAGGATGAAGTCTAGGAATCCTTTCATCATCCAGGAGCCGTTGCTCTCCCCAGGATGTACCCTGGCGCTCAAAACGACTGCTTTCTTCGCGGCGGCCGTTGCCGAGCTCTTGGATGGGTTGGTGATGGTGAGCAGATAGACGGTATTGCCCGCAAGGCTTCTGCACAGAGTTCTGAGCTTGCAGAACTGAGACTGTATGGGATTGTTGGTCACCGTCAGCAAGTAATACTGCAGATCCGTGTACGTGTACGGGTAGAAGTGAGCAAAGTAGCAGGTGTCCTGGTCGTGGGGAAAGCGGACGGTCCACGTGAGGCAGTAGAAAGCGGGCTGCCCCTCCTCCGCGCTCTTTTTGTAGTACTTTATCTCGTCTCCCGCTCTCCTCCAGCCGACGCTCCGGGCCCGGGCGTCCAAGTCCGAGTACAGGAGAGGCTTCATCCCTACGGCGTAAAGGCTCTTGGGCTTTAGCAGATTGACGATGGTGAAGCGGTACGGGATTTCCTTTCTGGTATTCTGGACTCGGAAATAAAACCACTGCGTGTGCTTGTTAGTGTAGAGATCAGTTCGCAGGGTAAGTTCATACTCATAGGTGTCTCTGCAAGGGAGAAAACCAGAGGTGGAACCCTAGGGAGGTTGAGCGACTTAACTACGGTTGTACATCTGGGGAGTGTCAGGGGTGAGATCCCAAACCAGGTTTTCCTGACTCTCGGTCCTATTTTCTACTTACTAGTCTGCTATTCCATCCATTGCCTTTGCTTTATTTGTTTTTGTATCCTCAGGGCTTGGCACAGTGTCTGGCTCACAGTAGATGCTTAACAAATGTTTGACTGACTGACTACTGACTCTACCACTCTTTGGTGTTTGCTTGGGTTCTGAGGATATTTTCATGTAGGTGTTACAGTAAGCCTTTTTTTTTTTTTAATAGTCTATCCGTAATACTACCTATCACTTTCACAGTGTTTTATATTCAGTATTTCATTTGAAACTTTTAACAGACCTTTGAGGTCAGTTGTATGTTTGTTTATTGTCTCCACTTTACAGATAAAAAAACCAAAGCATAGAAAACTTAAGTGGCTTGTCCAAGTAGTGCAGTCTGGACAGTTCTGGTCCCTTCCTCAAGGGGAAGGAGGGAGCCCAGGGCAGCTAGAAGGTAAGGAATCTTTAAGTCAAGCTCTGGCCCAGTTTATCCTTATCTACCCTGCTCCTGAATGGTACATTGGGGTGCCTGCTCACTCTAAACTGGTGCATTTGTAAAAGGCTCCCCTTGTCTACCCCAGTATAAAATTCCAAGGACCCTAACCTTTGGATCACTTCAGTTAGTCTGAAGTTCTGGGAAGGGCCAATTTCCTGCGTGGCAGTTAGGTGTGTGGCTTCATTCTGCAAACCCAGAAAAAGGCTGGAGCCCATTAGGCCCATGGTGAAGTAGAAGCACATGTCTTCTTGTGGAAGATGAGTATGAGTACCCCTACCTCAAGAATTACTGACATCCTCAACCTTGGAATAAACCAGTCTATCAAAGACTTTCAACCAGATGTGAAAAGGCCCACACACTGTATCCTTTCTTTCTTTCAGTGGTGGTCTGTATGCGATTATGAAATTTTGTAGTTACATTAGAGGTGAGTGTGTTCATGTCTCTGCAAAGACGCGGCAGCCTAGATTGATTCACCAACATTACACAGTACATGGTACAGCCAGGATTCAACCCCAGGCATCCATCCAGAGGCCATGTGCAGGGCCCTTTTGACTACACCATGGTGCCTCCTTTCAAAACATCTTAAAAACTTATGAACGAATCACTGACTCTGAAAATTTAAGACTGGTGTTACATAATTTTGATTTCTTAAGGATAAACTGAAAGACTTTCTTCCTAGTTTGCTTCTATTTTTGTGAGGACAGATGGGGAAATGACTATAGCATGTGGAAGACTGGAATCAGAATATGAAAAACAGTTGCCCCCAGAGATGGAAAGTGAAGTGAGAGAAAAGTTGAATGTCTGAATGAGAGATGTATCTATAGCTTGGCTGGGGGCTGGGGCTAGGGGTGGGCAATGGCAGCTGGAGTAACTTGCTCTTTTAATTTTTTTTTAGAGAGAATAAGGAAGCTCAGTAGTGTGCTGCCCTTTGGAAATGTGACAAATACCAGCTTTTCCTCTGACTTCTACCTTTCTTTCCATAGTGAATCCCAAATCTCATCCCACTCTTGGAGGCAACTCTCGGCAGCCCCTCCAACTACCATCCCCCTCCAGAACTTCCTTGTCATCATTACTCACACTCTGACGGCTTTCTGCAAATTCCCGCTCTCAAACCTTGACTCAAATAGCAGGGTGTCATCTTCTGGGCCTTGCAAATTAACAGACAGTTGTTTGATCAATCCTCGTTTGCCTCCTACTCTGGAGCTGGTGAAATAGGAACCTGCAGGAGCTAAGAAAACAGACACACTTAGAGGTCAGGATGAGCCATCTTCTCTACTTATCCAAACACTTATGCTGATAGTCATCCAGGTTATGGTCACCAGGGTCAAAGTTCAAGGAGCTGTGATTTTTGTCAGGGTGCATACTCTCTCTGCTGACACAGTTCTTGGCCCCTCTGTGACTTGAATGGTCTCAGAGAGTTACTACTCCTGAAAAATTCAATGGTCTGCACCCAAGCCTCATGACAAGCTAGTCTTCTGTTAGTGAGGCTGGTTCTCAAAAAAGAGACCACGTTTGTCACCAGCTACATGCTCAACATCTTTCTAGCTTGGTAGAGTCTGTCATTTTGTGCTCAGTTGGCACAGGCTACCTCTGGGCCATGGGACTAGGTCTTTAGTAATAAGTACACTAAACATATCACTAGAAAGTCCTGTATTCAGGGCAGCTAGGTGGCACAGTGAATACAGCACTGGCCCTGCAATCAGGAGGAGCTGAGTTCAAATCTGGCCTCAGACACTTGACACACTTACTAGCTGTGTAACCTTGGGCAAGTCACTTAACCCCAATTGCCTTCCCTTCTTCCCTTAAAAAAAAAAAAAGTCCTGTATTTATATGAAGCATTTATATAGCAAGAATAAAGGACAGAGATGGAGGGTTCCTATGATACACTGGTAGCCCTGAACACTGAAAAGTGTGTGTGTGTGTGAGTGGGGCTGGGGAAGGCCTCCAGCACACAGGATGAAGTCTCTATTGACTTCATCAGCTACTCTGTTTCGCACCATTACTACATTACATTAGGAAATCCTAGAGAGTCAGCAAAGAAAATGATTGAGACATAGCAGCAATATTGTACAGATTCTGTAGAATAACAACAAAACACAGGAGGCAATAATCAAACAGAAATTCTCATTCAAGGTAACTAGTATAAGAGGGACTGATACACACAGAATAAGCTCATCAGCATGTCTGATGCAAATTCTCCAAGTGAGAAAGGCTGGGGACTGTTTCCTGAAAAGTGGTAAGAATGTGTGGTAGAAGTGTCTTGGATAGACTTGGGCACGTGTAGACGTTCTGGAACTGGTTCCATCCCACTGTCTATGGAGTTACAAGACAGCTTTTTTTTTTTTGATTGTTTGTGCAGCTAGATTTGTGTTTTTGGAAAATCACTTTGGTGGTGAATGGATGATGGATTA
The DNA here is from genome assembly GCA_028646595.1 of Phalanger gymnotis. Taxonomy (NCBI): domain Eukaryota; kingdom Metazoa; phylum Chordata; class Mammalia; order Diprotodontia; family Phalangeridae; genus Phalanger; species Phalanger gymnotis. Next base: position 5,383 of record JAQQSZ010002256.1, on the reverse strand, counting down.
GACTTGGGAGAAACTTGGGGCAGGCAGATATCCCCTTGCCCCCACCCTGCAGCTGTTGTAGTAATCGAGGGGTCAGGTGATGAGGATCTGCACCAGGGTGGGGGCAATGTCAGAGGAGTGAAGAGGCTTTATTCAAAAGATGTTTGCAGTATTATGTTTATTTTATTACCATGGCCTACGCTTGAGCACTAAAAATACTCTTCTAGGCATTTGAGTTGTTTTTTCTTTCTTTAAGGTGCACTTTGTAATTGTAACTATACAGGTATTGTGTGTACTTTGGTAGGTGGACTCCCAGATACTTTATGCATTTTGTAGGGTGGGGGCATGACGGCTCCCCCCTTAGCCTAAATTCAGGCTGGATCCTGGGCTAGTCTTAGTGTAATGCTCTATGCCTTCAAGTCACAGAACACCACAATCAGAGAAGAACCAAAACTGCAGGTGAAGCAAAGAAGATAAAGACTGACTGACATAGGTAGGTGTGGGCTGTAGAGTGTTACCAACAATGACACATGGGAGACATAGCACGAAAGCCATTCTCTTGGTCAGCAAAGGCGGTAGGCCATTGTTGCTTCCACAAGAGCAGAGGATACTGGACAGATGGGCCAAGTTCTGCTCTGGCACGCGTGGCATGTTATATAACCTAAAAGGAGATTGTCAAAGTGTTGGGTAGCTTCTCTGTGCAGGCTTTATGCAAAAACTATGGACAGAAAAAATGAGAAAGCATGAAAGGGCTGCCATCGGCAACGCAAGCACAGATTCACCGAAGTTTGCCTGTATCCTTCAGGTGCTGGATAGGGCTGAAACTCATGCGGCATCCTACTCTCCCAAGCATCCAAAGTGCAGTTTCCCAAAAGATCAATGGTGATACATGCTGAATACCTGAGTCAACTGTAAACATGGATAGACACGGACAGAGCATGGGCTAGGGAAGTTGGCAAACCTGGCCCATTGATTTGACATATGTTTAGGGCTGCTATTAGGCATGAAGACTTGCCCACAGGATGTGGTACCACCAGGAAACACACTATCCTGGAAAGAGTGACTGAAAAATGGAGGCAAGCTAGCCATGTAACAAGAGCAAGAGGCAAGAGATGGTGGCTTGGAGTCACCAGCATGCTAAGTGATTTAAGAGAAGGCTCTGGCATCTTGGGTACATCCTCTATGGAGTTCTACAAAAGGCCATGCACATGAATGGCACGAGATGAGAATGTGGGAGAATGAGTTGAAATCTGCACAACTGGAAGGAGTAGTCCCAGCAGTGAAATCACAGCTCCACTGAAGTACTGATGGATTTTACTTTTGTTTTAAAAATACATATTTTATACATGTTCTCTTAACACAATAATCACTTCCTAATCATCCCCACCAATTATCGTCCCTTTAAAAATAAGTTAAGTAAAACCATAGTGATGTGTCTTATAAAAACTCACAGAACACTGGGAAGGGGACCACTAAGAGAAGGGAGTGGGAAGGGAAGATGAAAGATGGTGTCAGTGACTGAGTGAAAAGATGCAAAGAGCAGGTTCCCTGGAGGCAGCTTCAGGGAGGAAGAAGCCCTGATGCTGTGTGGGCTTCTAACCAAGTAACAACAACCTGTTTTTGCAGCATAGTCAAAGTACGGAGGCTGGCCTTCCACAGCTCTCAGCGCTCTTCATCACTCTGGTTATCAAGAGGTTCTTCACTAGCTTCTTATACATGTGAGCACAGATTTTTCTGTCACAATGAGAAAAATGAGGATACCTGACTCAACGTAATAGACCACGGTGCCTTTTCCTTCTCCAACAATTTCCGGCACCTTCTCATTTCCTGTAGGTTGATAGAAATATTCAGGCTTGGGTGGGACCCATTCTAAAAGGAGACATCCAATAGGAACATGCAGTCAATAACCAGCTGAGGAGCAGAAGCTATGCAAAGCTCTACCAAAATCACTCTGTTCATTTCTGGAAGAGCCAAAACAAACACCTTTCCAAGCATTCCTCTCAGCAGCTCACACATATGGTATTATCTGTTCTTCGTAAAAGATGGTGGGACAACAAGGCTTTGAAAACTCACTTGTTATAACTGAGGACAAGAGTGGAAATTAGCCTGGCCACTGGAATTGGCTTTTAATCAGGGCTCTTTAGGGATTTCTAGAAGGAACCAAGAGGATAAGCAAGGACCAAGAGTACCTAGGCAGTGTTAATTTGGAAGTCCGAAGTGGTACACAATGCAAGGATGAATTTCATAGGGAAGCACTAAGTACCCCAGTGTGGAGAATCCCACTGGGCCATCCTAGTCGACAAAGCAACTGTCTGATCACCAGGTAAGTTTCCCAGCTACCTTGATCCTGGGAAGGGCAAATATCGTAAAGTGAACACTAACCCTAGTGAGTATATAACATGAGAGTAGAAAGGCATATCCCCCTCTTCCAATGAATAATTTGTATTCTGGTTTATTATCAGTTACTTGTGAACTGGGAATAACATGAATCAATTCTCCAGAACTTGGTTACACAAAAAGTATGGGGAAGTGGATAAGCTTTGGAATCTGGAAGCCCTGGATTCAAGTGCTGCCTCTTATGAAAACTGTGTGACCTGGGCGTGTCTCTTGACCTCTCACTGAGCCAGGCTCTTCCCTAAGACAATAAGTTACTGGAGCCTCTGGCCTTCATCAGGGGAGGGAATTTCTACATTAGGAGATCACAACATCAATTAAGTCACAGGTCTTGACATACAGACAGTTCACCTCTGGATAAATTATAATCTTTTACTTTCTGACCTGTGGTGACCCCTCTAAGTGACAAGAAATTGCCAGTTCTTATCCCTACTTAACAGAACCCCATTACTACCAACTCAAGAAGTAGAAATACAAATTAGATTACCAATATGATGAATATTTTCCTTGATGACTTCACATTCTATGGGCCATCGTGGAGCCTGTGGAAACCCATCATTAGAGAAGAAAGCAAAGAGATTTCGGGGTTCTCGGAGGCGTGGGTTTCCTTCACCAAACTCATCAAAGAGCAGTTGGTTGCTTTTAAAAAGTGGGGTGTCCAACAAAAGAGAACCTATGAAAAATAAAGGGACTGAGTAAAAGATTTCCTTCCCAATCTTGAGATATCTAATCCCGAAAGTATCAACAACTTGGTGGCTTTTTTTTTTTCTATAAAGGACTATAGAAATCTCAGTGTAGGCATGTTTTTCTAGGTGCCTGCCTCATTAGGGGAAGCGAGGCACTACAGCAGGAACTCTTGCAAATACCGTCATTTGATCCTCACTGGGAAGTAGGTGCTATCATGTGTTGGTAAGCAAAATGGGCTCCTTAGCACTTAGTTCAACAAGTGCCCTTTAAGAGTTTGGTTTGTTTCCTTTGAGTAATTCAGTGTATTTCATTGAGCCTTACTACTAAGCCCCAGGCTCAAACCCCTATTAGATGTGGAACCTATGTGGGTGTGGATTGGTGATTGGGGTGGGGCCCAAGGTGGGGCTGGCTAAGGGGAGGTGCTAACTCCAGAGCCATAACCTATTAGGTGTTAACCTAACCTATGTGGGTGTGAACCTCCCAGGGTCCTAAGGGGAGGAGCTAACTCAAGAGCCAGTCATAGCTGCCTAAATTCTGGTCATTCAGATGACGTTTGATGACGACTGAAGCCCTGTAAGAAAGGAAGACAGAGCCATTCGTTCAGTGCTCTCTCTCTCTCTCTCTGTTAAACTCTGGTAACTGTGTATTGGGATTTGACAAGGTCTGTCTGTTGATGCTTGTAACTTGTTTATATTTTGTTCTGAAGTTCAGTGTGCTGGTCTTTTTCACCTGAGCTAAATGAATGATATTTGTATGCTGAATTAAAGTAAGCTTGTCAACCCCTTTACCTTGCTTTCCTTAGTTAAGCAAATCAAAAGAACCTGTGCTGTTGGCAGCTTTCTGGGTGCTGGCTGTGGGTGGATCTTACACCCCCACAGAAGCTGCTAGCCAGATTGTGGAAACAAATGGTGTAGTCGTGGTCAGAATCTGCCTTTACGAGGAAAGCATGGTGTTTTGGGGTGCTGGGTTGGTTGAATGTTTCCTTGTTTTTGGACTGCTCTTTATACTTGGGGTGGCGTTCTGTGCAGCCTCAGGAGCAACAAAGTCCTGATGGAAGTGCTGGGCGTGGTTTCCCAGGGGCCCAGAGCAGGAGATAATCCCTTCTTCCCAGGGCTTAAGCTAATAAGCCTGGCCTGGGAGGACTGTGCTGAAAGGGCAAATGTCTTGAGATTATATTGTACATGGAGTTTTGAAACAGGAGTGGAGAATGGCCTTGGAGACTTGGAGAATGGCCTTCCTACAGATTTGGCAGGAGGGGCTGGTGAGGAGAAAGAGGAAGCAGACAGCAGCTGCCGAAATATTGATCCAGACAGAGCAGAAGACTGCCTGCAAGGAAACTTTGGAATGCTGAAAGCCCTGAGCTACCTTGGAGCTGACTTCGGTGAGAGGATCGAAGTGGTGGAGAATCGCTTACATTCCAAGAGAAGCCAGGTGAGGCCAGCTGGAGTTGGAACCCAGGAGCTTGGAGTCCAGTCCTGGGGCAAGATGGAAACTTTGCAGCAAGATGCTGAGCGTGCTTTTTCCCTGCCTTCCCCAGCCAGAGCAGAGAACTTTGAGGTGAACAAAAAGGTGGAGAATCACCTACATTGCAATCCAGATTCTAGCAGAAGCCAGGAGGGGCCACCCAGAACTAGACAACCAGGAACCCAGGGGCTTGGAATTCAGCCCTGGGGCAAGATGGAAACTGCAGCAAGGCACTGAGTCTGTCTTTTCGGTCCCTTCAGCTTGGGCTGCTTGGGATCCAGGAGGCAGACATGGATTTGTTTTTGTTGTGGTGGGGGAAGTGCCTTGGACCCCCAGAAACCCCACCCCATTGGCTATTATTGCCCAGTGGTCCCTCAGTACTTGGAACCGGGGAGTGGAACATAATGGGGAGAACAGACCCTAGAAGAACTTTGTTTGGACTCTTTCTTTGAAATTAGGACTTTGGGTGCCACGTGGAATCCTGCAATGGCAGTCTGGGGAGGAGACATCCCCAAGAGAACTCTATTTGTTTGTTTGTTTGCTTTAGGACTTTACTAACTAAAGCATGCTTGTGCCTCAGGGTACTGGGAAAAAGCCTGTGATGGTAGTGTGCTGCTGAAGAAGTACTTTATTTGGACACTTTGTATTAGCTAAAGAGATTAATTTGCTTTGACCTAGGGGTAGACATTTGAATTGTTAACAAGTATTTTGGGAATGATTGATTGAAGAGATTATCTTGCTGGGACCTAGGGGTGGGTCATGTTTAAATTGTAAACAGATATTTGGGAATGTCACTGAATGATATGTTTTGCTTTGTTGTGAGTATGGTTTAGTTTCCTTCGTAATTGGATCACAATGT
>JAQQSZ010002255.1:0-14816 GCA_028646595.1 Phalanger gymnotis | reverse complement strand
GTAAATCTTCAATATCACCGCTAAAGGATAGCCCTTCCATACCTCTTATTTGTGGATCTGACACAGCAGTGACCCCTACATTGTTGGTCCCTCTGGTCTTGTTTGGACAGCAATGAGTTCATAATTTGGAAGGATTAATTAATCCTTTTACCTAGCTGTGAATTGATTCTATGCCCAGATTTCCAGTATGTTCCCTTGACATGTGAAAAACTGAGGTTCCAAGGACAGGATGCAAATCAGGTTAGGCATTTGATCCTGCAGATCATAATATCTGAAAATTCAATTAGGGACCACCAAAGTATCAGCAACATTAACACACTCTTCACCTGGCCTGGGAGTAATTTGTAAAAGAATTAGGGGATCATGAGATTATAAATTCAAAGGCAGAAGGAACCTTTGATGTCAGTAAGGCCAACTTACTCATTTTATAAATGAAAAGCTCAGTCACAGAGAGGTCAAATGATTTGTCCAGGGTGCCACAGCTTATTGGTATTTGAGGTAGGATTTGAACCCAATTCCTTCTGACTCTACATACAGCATAATATCCACTGTACCATTCAGAGTGGTATAAACTGCTTATAGGGATCTCCCCAGCTTGTGGTAATTCACCAGGCACTCTGCACAGACTGAGTCCAGAAATACAAGAGAGAATAACAACATTTCCTCTACTCGGGAGCCTATGGGATCTGATTCCTACAACTCCTCATTAGCAAAAACAGATTAATTTTCCCATCTCTCTCTCTCTCTCTCTCTCTCTCTCTCTCTCTCTCTCTCTCTCTCTCTCTCTCTCTCTCTCTCTCTCTCATCCTTGCCCTCCTGAATCCTATTTCTAGGGGGACATGTCTTCTGGGTATTTCATGACCGATATCATTGGATTTCCTAGAGGGATGCATTCAGAGAATGCTTCAGACAATGCTTGGTGTCATTCAAATTCCACCTCCACCCTCCTTCCACATTGTGCTCATGAAATTCCTCCTCCTCTTGGAATAATCTGGATCTTTATCTCCAGATTTTAAGTCTAGCTAACTGCCTTCAGGTCTTCCCAGTACTATTTCTTTCCCCACAATGAATTTGAACATGTGTTTGGGTTAAGCCCTGATTACTCACCTGTATATTGTTTCTCTTCCCCTTTTGTGTCATGGAACCTCCAAGATTCATTATTTCTGAATCATTATTTCTCATGACCATTCTGAAGTCTATCTGCTCCAGAAAGGTACATCTCATTGTCTCCCTCATAAATGCCAATCTCATCCCCATTTTTGTAACTGTTCTTAAACAACTGTTCCTCCTGTTTGGAGAACCCTTCCCAAACTTCTCCATCTTTTCAAACCCTATCTATATTTCAAGGCCCAGTTTGTTTCTAATGTGTTGAAATTAATATAAAGTAAAAGGAAACAAATTGTACTTAATAGAAATTAATAGTTTCAGTTGCAATATTCTTTTTCCATTCTTTTATATTGAAATATTCATGTTTATCACTATGTCAAAGTTCACAATATAAAAAATAAGATTATTAAAGAGTGGCACTGAATGCCTTTTTTTTAATTCTGGATATAACAAACACCAAATAAATGAGGCATACCTCTGTAAATATCATGATAGAAAAAGAAGACTGTACACGAAAATCCAGGTGGTAATTATATACACCTTGCTTTCCTTTTAAATTGATAATAAATTCGTGTCCCTTTTCTTCTTTAATTTATTTTATTTTTAAGTTTTGATATAAAACAAGCATTTCCATAACAGAGAAGAATAATAAAAAAAAAAATGATCATACATGAAATTGTAGAAGGTAGAAACAAAACCCAGGGATGCAGGGATCCCAAAACAAAGTTCCCAGGGCAAGGCCACCTGGAATGAATTCACAGACGCAAGCATTCTTTAAGTCAAGGAGGCAAAGATTTTATTACATTTTTTCAATGGTTGCAAGAGTTCTTAGAGAACCTGCAACCCGTTGACGTGCAGGGGGGAATCTTTATAGTAGCTAATAGGGAATTAAGGGGGGGAAACATGTCAGCTAGGCATTTGGGCGTGGGATTAGGGAGTGGTAAAGAGCTATAGGAATATGCACATTTAGTATCTATGGCGCTTAGCTGTTACGAAGGAAGAAGCAGAGATTGACTTTTACATAAATTTATTGTTTTCAAGCATGGGGTCCAAGCAGATATTTCAGGAAGATCAAATGTCTAAGCAAAACCTCTAGTTACAAGGGTTGTAACTTAAGTAGTATGATCAGGGCACTGTCCCGGGGTGCAAAACTAGAGGGCACTGGTAGCACTTACACTCAAAAAACTGAAATTAGAACTAAGTTAGAAAGAAAAATTAATTAAATGAACAAGCTGCCACATAGATTCTATCACTCCCCATAATGCCCTCACCCATTCCCCAAGTGAGCTTGTCCTCCACCAACTGTTCCATCCTCTATTCTCCAAGCAAAACAAACAAACACACAAATATAACCTACCTTTGCCCGTATGGATTGGTATTCTCAACCAACCCCAATACCCACAGCAAATTGCCCCAACTTCCAAAATACTACCTATGATTCTGCTAATTCTTATAATCATTATAACTGATTTGTAATGAAATAATTCTCAACATAGCAAAATTTAATGCTGTCTGAATTAAAACTTAAAGTGGTTTAGAGAAATTAACACTATTTAATTTCTTTGCCATGGGAAAAATAGAAAGAGTTTAGAGGTCTCCTAAAGTGACAAGAGAAAAGACTGAATGAAAATGAGAAGTTAAGGTTTCAGATACAAGAATAGAAACACTAGAAACTTAAGGAAGAACAACAAGGAGGCTGCCTGTGCTCAAGTTATTTCCCATAGACTCATGAATAGCATAATTGAAATTAACAACCTCAGATTTCCCCAAAAGTTTTCTCAGAGCCATTTTCACTTCCTTATTCCTCAAGCTATAGACGAGAGGGTTGAGGATAGGGGTGAAAACCACATAAAACACTGAAACAGTCTTATTGTATTCTGGAAAAGATAGAGACTTAAGCTTTAAGTAAAGAGACATTATAGTCCCAAAAAATAGAGCGACAACCAAAAGGTGGGAAGAGCAGGTAGAGAAGGCTTTCCTGCATCCCCAGAGACAGCAAATTCTCAGGATGGCAATGATGATGTGTGTATAGGAAAGAATGATGAATGTGACAGGGGAAAAAGAGTAAAGATACAGAGAACCTGAATGGCCAACTCTGCATGGGTTGTGTCAGTACAAGAGAGGTGCTTGAGGGCAAGCATTTCATACAAGAGATGATTGATAACATTATCCTGGCAGAAGGAGAGCTGGAATGTGTTTACTGTGTCCACTGTGGATGCCATAAAGCCACCCAACCATGACCCCACAACCAGCATCGAACAAACCCCCCAGTTCATTGTGACTGAGTACCTTAAGGGGTCTTGAATAGCAATATAACAGTCATAGGCCATCACTGAGAGGATATAGCACTCTGAAATACCAAAGGACAGGAATGTGTGGACCTGTATGACACAGCACGAGTAAGAGATAGACTTTCTTTCTGCAAAGAAATGCACCAGCATCTATGGAAACACACAGGATGTGCAACAGACTTCTAGTATGGATAAATTACTAAGGAAGAAGTACATAGGTGTGTGGAGATGTGAATCCCTCAATATCAGCGACATAATGAGCAGGTTTCCCAGCAAGATCATCAGGTACATCATGAGGAAGAGCAGGAAGAGGTACCCCTGGAGCTCAGGCTGACTGGAGAGGCCAAGGAGGATGAATTCAGTCTCTGAAGTGAGGTTGTTGCTCTCCATCTTGTTTATGGGCCTACTGAAAGAACATGAAGAACAAAACATTCTATATCCCTGTTTTTCTTTTGCTAGGACTATTGGGATAACATATGGAGACTATTAAGTGATATGTATACCTTTTCCATATGTATGCCATGTGGTCATATGTATGTATGTCTTTACAATTACAAATCACGTTATATCCATTATCTTATATCATTCTCATTGTAACCATGCGAAGCAGGCAGGATATTGATATATTAGCATCTCAGTTTTTTGATACCGAAGATATTGAGGGTCGGAAAGATTGTGCTTTCTTTTTAAATCTCATTTAATGTTTCATTTTTCCAAATTACGTGCAAAAACAATTTTAACTTTTGTTTTCAAATTTTAGGTTCCACATTCTTTCCCTTGCTCTCCTACCCCTCTCATTGAGAAGGCAAGCAATTTGAGAAAGGTTATACATGTGTAGTCATGCAAAATATATTTCCATGAAAGTCATCTGTGAAAGAAAATGCAAACCAAGAAAATAAAGTAAAGAAAAAGTATCTTTGATCCGCATTCAGGCCCTACCACTTCTTTCTCTGAAGATGGATAGCATTTTCAATCATAAGTCTGACAAAATTATCTTGGATCATTTTATTGCTGAGAATAGCTAAGTTATTTACAGTAGATCATCAGACAATACTGCGGTTACTGTGTACAATATTCTCCTGGTTCTGCCTGGTATCACTTTGCATCAGTTCATGTAAGTATTTCCAGGTTTTTCTGAGAACATCGGAACATCATTTCTTAAAGCACAATAGTATTCCATCACAATCATATACTGCATCTTGTTCAACTATTCCCCAACTGATGAACACCCCCTTAATTTCCAGTTCTTTGCCACCACTAACAGAGCTGCTATAAATATTTTTGTACACTTAGGTCATTTTCCTTTTTGATTTTTATCTCTTTGGGATACAGACCTCACCAGAGCATTGCTTGGCCAAAGGGTATTCATACCAAATGGTTGAATCAGTATACAACTTCCCCAATAGTACATTAGTGTTTTTTTTTTAATTTTCTCACATCTCCTTATTTTCTTTTTCTGTCATATTAGCCAATCTGATGGGTGTGAGGTGGTAGCTCAGAGTAGTTTCATTTGCATTTCTCTCTCTAATAGTGATTTAGAGTTTTTTTAATGTAACTATAGAGAGCTTTGATTACTTTGAAAACTACCTGTTCATGTCTTTTGACAGTTTATCAATTGAGGAATGGCTCTTCTTTCTATAAATTTGACCTAGTTTTCTATTTGTTTAAGAAATGAATTCTTTATCAGAGAACCTCACTGTAAAAAAGTTTTTATAGTAATGATTTCCAGCTGTGTATTTCCCTCCATCCTATTTTCTCCCTGTTTATCCTACTTTCTCTCTCTCTTTTACTCTGTCCTTTCTCAAAAGTGTTTTGCTTCTGACTAACACCTCTCCCAAACTTCCATCCCTTCTATCTAGTTCCCTACCCTTCTCTTATCCCCTTCTCTTTCTACTTTCCTGAACGGAAAGGTAGATTTCTACACTTGACTGAGTATGTATATCATCCCCTTTTTGAGCCACTTCTAACGACAGTGAGCTGCATGTGCTGCCCTCCCAGCTTCCTCCATTTTCCCCTCCACTTTAAAATCTTTCAGACCAGTTTTACATCTGATAATTTATTCCATTCTAACACTACCTTTCCTCTTCTTCCAGAGCATTCCCCTTTCTCATCCCTTAATTTTATTTTTGTTCGATAATCATTCCATCACATTCAAGTAACACCTCTACTTTCTATCTATGTATACTCTTTCTAACTGCCCTAATAGTGAGAAAGTTTTTAGTAGTTATAAATGTCATTTTCCCATGTAGGAATATAACTGAACCCCTTGTAATTTCTCTTTCCTGTTTACCTTTTTATAGTTCTTTTGCATCTAGTATTTGAAAGTCAAATTTTCTATTCAGCTCTGGGCTTTTCATTAGAAATACTTGAAAGTTCTCTATTTCATTGAATGTCTATTTTTCCCTCTAAATAATTTTATTCAGTTTTGATGGGTAGGTGACTCTTGGTTGTAATCCTAGTTCCTTTGCCCACTGGAATATCATATCCCAAACCCTCCAATCCATTAATGGGGAAGCTGCTAATTTTTTGTTATACTGATTCTGGATCCACTATATTTGAATTGTTTCTTTTGACTGGTTGTAGTATTTTCTCCTTGACCTGGGAGATCTGGAATTTGGCTATAATGTTCTTGGGAGCATCCATTTTGGGATTTCTTTCAGGAGGTGATTGGTGGATTCTTTCAATTTCAATTTTACCCTTTGGTTCTAGAATATCAGGGCAAATTTCTTTGATAATTTCTTGAAAGATGATGTCTTGGCTCTTTTTTTAATAATGGCTTTCAGATAGTCCAGTAATTCTTAAATTATCTTTCCTGGACCTATTTTCCAGGTCAGTTTTCTTTTCAAGGATATTTCACATTTTCTTTAATATTTTTTCATTCTTTTGATTTTGTTTGATTGTTTCTTGATGTTTTGTAATGCCCTTAGCTTCCACTTGCTCAGTTCTAACTTTCAAGAAATTGTTTTCTTCAGTGAGCTTTTGTAGTTCTTTTTCCATTTGGCCAATTCTACTTTTTAAGGAGTTCTTCTCTTCATTGGATTTTTGTGCCTCTTTTACCATTTGGCCTATTCCATTTTTTAAGGTATCATTTTTGTCCATATTTTTTGTATCTCCTTCACCAAGCTGTTGATTCTTTTTAAATTATTTTCTTGCATCACTCTTATTTCTCTTCCTAGTTTTTCCTCTACATCTCTCATTTGAGTTTTAAAATCTTTTTTGACCTCTTCCATGGCTTGAGATCAATTCATATTTTTCTTGGAGGTTTTGGATACAGAAATTTTGACTTTGTTTTCTTCTTCTGAACATATGTTTTGACCTTCCTTGTTACCATTGTAACTTTCTATGGTCAGAAATTTTTCCTCTTTTTTGCTCATTTTCCAGACTATTCTTTGAATTTTAACTCTATGCTAAAGGAAAACTGCTTTTGAAGTGGATGAGGCACTGTCCAAAGCTTCAGGATTTTTGTACAGCTATTTTTGGAGGTAATTCTGAAGACCTGTAAATTTTTGGCTCTTCCGAGTTGGTATGATCTAGGAAGAGGTGTGTTTACTACTCTCCCATACTGTGTACTGGTTTCTGGTGACTACAAGCACTGTTTTCAACACTGTAACTGTGACCAGGGTCCCTGTTCCCCTGCCACTAGAAGTTCTGCTATACTAGTGCTCCTCCTCATACTAGGACTAAGACCCAATACTGTGACCCAGATCAAAGTATAGGCATCGCAGCAGAGTCCTGCCCTTGATTCTAGCAAAGGGATCTCTGTAAATCTCCTTCTGACCTTTTGTCTGATCCCCTTGCAATCTGTGGACTGAGAAGTCTGGAAATAGCCACTGCTACCATTGATTCAGTCAGCCCAAGGCCTGTTCCTGGTTTACTGGGGCCCTGTCTATGCTGGCGTGTTCTACATGAGACTTAGCTCCTAATTCACCCTGGTGGAACAGACCTTTCCTGCCGAACTTCTCCATTTTCTTGGGCTGGAAGTTTTTTTCCACTTCATCTTTTTGTGGCTTCTGCTGCTTTAGAACTTCTTTAGAGTCATTTTATAAAGGTGCCTTGGGATGCTTGTTCCAACATCCTGAATACCAATTTTCTGTACGTCCTTGAACCTTGGTTCTTGCTCTAACTAAAGCCAAGAGGACAAATAGAGTACTATTCCTAAAAGACTTCTCCCACTTCCGTGGACTACTCTACCACAACTACATATCTCTTACTCTATGTATTAACTTCCCACATGCAGGGACTAGTTTTTACCAGCACAACATTTAAGACTAGAAATGAAAGTATATGCTGTCACCTCTTAATAAACTCAGAGGTACTTGGTAATTATATACAGTCATGTATCCCTACTGTTTCTGTGAATGACTATTTCCCATTTTTCTGGTGTTCTCAGACTTTACCATGATGCCTCTTCAGAAAAAAATGTGGGCTCCCTCAGGCTATCCAAAAGATGAGCAAATGGACCAGCATAAGAAATACGTGTTTTCAAAAATTTATACTCACTCTGCTCAAGTAAATATCATTGTATAGTTAATCACTGAGGATATAAGACTAATAAACGGGTCACTGAGTTAGATGGGATTTAGGACTAAATGACCTCTAAGGTCCTTCTTAACTTTTAGGTTTGTATTGCTATAGGCATGGCACTATTCTCTATTTAGAGATAGGAGGGCTCTGGGTACTAGGGAGCAATCCGTCAAAGGGGAAACCAATTGATCAAGAAAGAGAACAGTTTGAGAATGATAATATATTAGATGTGGTAATATTATGAACCATAAGAGGAAAGTGCTTAGGAAGCCAGAGGATTAACTTTTACTTGTGCTGGGAGGGGATAAATTAAGAGGGCTCTATGAATACCAAGCAGACTACTTGGGGAACCAGGGTAGAAATAGGTTTGGCTGGATAGCCTACACAGAAGGACCCAGAATTGTGGATCTTTAAGGCAAATATGTCTCAATTGAACGAAATTGGAATTTTGTAATGTTGTAACACAATTAGAGTAATTTATTGCACAAAAGATCCTGTGCTAAGAATATGCTGCCTTCAGTATTTTATGACAAAGAGGGGCATAGGGAATAAGGAGAGGAATATATCTGTCCTCAAGGTTATAGAAACCAAAGGCATTCTGAATCCTTACCTGGAGAGCCTGAATGTGGAGAATGAGCAGGGCAGCTTTAATCATCTGCAGAAGAGAGATCCTTGTTCAAATAAAGACTGGTCAATGAGATCACTTCCACCTCTGAGATTGTGTGATTCTGCAATCTCTGAGAGTACTACCTCCGCCACTCTCAAGAAATTATTATTTAATGCCCAGGGATCCCTTCTCAGTAACTGCATTCTACATACTGAGCACTGTGACACTGAACACAGCCGCAATGCAGTCTCAGGAAATCTTGCTTGAAAAACCTTAGGATCCTCTGAAAAATCCATATAATCAACATTCATACAGAATCAAGAAGTAATGGAACTCAACAAGGCACCCAGGCCATGCAGAATTCTACATCAAAATCCCATTCTTATATAAAAGTGGTCCAACTTCAACATAACTTTAAAAAAGGATCCATTTCAACCCAGGTGATGGTCTTTAAGGGTGCTCTTGTTCTGCCTTTTTCAACATGATTGTCAATGATTTGCGTGAAAAAAATGGTTATAGAATTTGTAGTTGGAATGGAATGAGGAAAGATAGCTAATATGTTGGGTAAATCAGGATCCAAAAAGAACTCTACATGCAAAATAAAAAAGCTGAATTAAATTACTTAGATAGAAAATGTATAAATTATATACTCTCTGTCAGGCCCTGTGCTACATGCTAGTTCTAGTGATGCAAATATAAGCAAATAAGAGTATCCCTGACCCCAAGGACCTTTTATACCAGTATGGAAAGATAATACATAAAGGTTTGCTGTAGGTGAGGGATAAGGATCATGGCCAGAGTGGAGGCAGCATGATGAGGAGATGGCCAGGAAATGGTCCATGGAGGCCTGTTTTCTGGGGAGACGAGGCAGCAAATTGCAATACATCTCACTGTCTTTCATTCCCCCTTTCACAATGAAAGTGTAGATTATCACCTTATCAGATTAACATTAAGAACTGGATGACTAAGTGGAAGAATTGAAGTTTGTTGGATAAAGAAGTGGAAGACCTTATTGTAAGCAGCACAGGGGATAAATATAAGGGAACAAATATCAATTCCAACTGTTTGGTTCAAAACTCAATTGCAAATGTATAAAATCAATGAGACATGGCTTAACAAGAACATCATATGAAAAAGACTTGAAGGTTGTGGTGGACAATCAGCTCTGCCTTAGTCAGCATCATGCCCTCAGGCTGAGCTAATATAGTACAGAATGAGAGAGGTGAGAGTCCTGTTGCCCTGTGTCCTGATCAGACCCCTCCTAGTATTGTATGTTCAGCTCTGGACAGCACATGTTAAAGGGTACATTTAATTGACAAAATGATGCACGTTTCCAAACAAGGAAATCAGTAGGATAAAGCATCTTTAACTATGTTCTATGAGGAAGGGTGAAGGAATTCATATGTGTCTTTCTTGGAGAAATTTAGTTGGATTGTCCAATTTCTTCAAATTCCTGAAGGACTCTTATGGAAGTGGAAGCAGCCTTATATGTCTATGTGACTCAAGAGAGCCTTGAGTCTATGTGACTCGAGAGAGTAGGAGGTTTCCAAGAAGGAGTTAGAGGTGGAACTTTTCCAGCTAAATCTTAAGAGGTACTTCCCAACAATCCCACAGATTGCCTCTTGGTCAAGGAACCTCCCTACCACTGTAGATGTTCACATAAAAACTAGATAACCATCCATAAGCAGTGCAGTGGATGGAACCCTGCATCCTAAGATTCTCTGAATATACTGAATGCATACAGAATCTATAATTTAGGACATTGGTATTTAGAATCTTTGCTCTATACAAGATTTGATCTCAGAGTCCAACCTTTTCCCCTCTCCAAGGCACTGAAGAAAGAATTCCATTCTAAAAGAAAAGTACAACTTGTACTTTAGTAACATATCTATGTGGATACTGTTTACTTTCTCACACACACATTCATTAATCTGTACTTCCATATGTGGAAAGGTGAATGAAAGAATGAAGGTGAGCTTTTCTGCAATATACTGCCTCAGTATGTCTCCACTCTCACAGCTAATGGTTGGTCCAGCCTTACCTTTAATTTCTGGATATGATTCAGCAGCAATGTCTGCATCACTGCCTTCCTTGGTCTTGCAAAGAGAGCTGTGATTCAGCCCATTGCAAGAATGTAGGACAGAAAAAGAAGAAGAAGAAATTCATCCCCTACCTATCTGTGTCTCATGGGCCTGTGCAGAAGAGAGAACACATTATGAAAACAGAAATCAGGTTGAACCAACCTTTGTCCAGAAAGACCAGGACATCTGAAAATTCAGGGTCCAGTATCTCAGCAGATTTAGTCCTGAGATTCACTCATTCCTTTCGGGGATATTTTTGGAAAAACCAAGGATGACTAAATTGGGCAAAATAAACTTTTTGTAGAGACATCCTCAGTCCCTAATGTATCCCTAGGAGGAGCTGTTGATGGATATTAGGTTGATTAGTGACAGCGACAGCAGATTCCCCAATCATATCACTTCTTTTCCCTTGGGGTAGGTCAAAGACACATCTCCTCCTGAATGTTCAAGCCTAGGCAGGGAAACACTCTCCAGCCATATCATGAAGGCATTTAGGGGTGACATTAGCCCCAGGGTGTCTGAGAAGTATCACACCATTTGATATTTATATGGCACTTGAGACATTCCAGATTTCCAGGGGATCCATGAATTTGGATGTGAAAAAATAGATCTTTATTTTCCCTAACTTTTGATTTCCTTTGGAACCCTGTGTATATTTTATGCTTTTAAAATATTTGGAGAAGAATTCCATAGACCTCCCCAGACTGCCAAAAGGGTCCATATTGCAACATAATATAAAAACTCTAGCTTCAATCTATTATCTCCTTTGACCCTCTCAATAATCTCCTTTGATTGAATGAGTACCTTTTGTTATTTACATGACAGGTGGGGAAACTTAGCCCCACAGATGGAAAATTTGTTCCATATCACATAACTAGTCAACCAACTAGATGTGGAATCCAGGCTTCCTCAACATATCACACTTTCACTCTCAGATAAATCTGCAGGCCTGGGCTATCTAAATGACTCCTCCAGTGAAATGCCCTTACCCTATCCCACAGAATCCATTAGCTGCTGCTATTTTGTTTCATCCTCCACACTCCAAACTCTTGATTCAGAAGTTGCTTCTAATTAATCTTAGATAATGATTCAGCAGTTAATTCTAGGGTTATAGATGTGTCAAAGGCTCATACATTAATGACCCTTCTCTAAGCTAACACCATATTCCTCATGAAAGAATCCAACCTCTCCTTCAAAGACCAGCTCAAATTCCTTCTCCTTCAGAAAATTTTCCCTTATTCTTGCCATCCAGAAGTGATACTTAAATTCTTCTGAATTCTCAAAATGCTATTTAAATTTCTTTCTCATTTTCTACCTTGTGATTTCATTATTTGAGACTCTCCAACTAGACTGGAAGCTACCTGGGGGTGTGGGGGAAGGGATTATGGCCTATTCATATCTTTTCTCACCCTATCATAGAGCTTAGCACATAGCTTAGCACATCACTAAAAGTCAAATGTTAAATGAAGATAAAATTGGAAAAGTAGGGTGGGGCTGGATTATATGAGCATCTAACTACCAGTCTGTGCAATTGTACTTAATCTAGGCATTGGCAAGCTAGTGTAAGTACTAGAGGGATAGATTAGAGAGAGAAGAGACAATGGGTGTAGAAACCAACTGAGATATTATTGCAAGAGTCTATTTGGTGGGGCAGAGCCAAGATGGCGGCAGGAAAGCAGAGACTTGCTTAAGATCTTCCCCAAATCCCTCCAAACACCTGTAAAAATGGCTCTGAACAAATGCTAGAGCCGCAGAACCCATAGCAGAGGGAAACAGGTCTCCAGCCCAGGAAAGCCTGGATGGTCACTGGGAAAGGTCTATTGCACAGTGCTGGGTGTGGAGCACAGTGCATTGTGGGCTGCACCAGGACAGATCAGGCCAAGAGTCAGCTGGCAGAACAGGCCCTAGGGCCATGAATCATTGAGCTGTGGCAGTTACCAGACTTCTCAACCCACAAATGCCAAAGAGCAGGTTAATGGGAAACTGGGATTGAGTTTAGAGCAGTCAGGCCACAAGCCCTGGGGGTGTTGGAGGTGGCTCAGTGTTGGCAGTGGCAGCAGCAGGAAGCTCCTGAGGCTGCTTGCAGAGCTCCTACATCGGCTGCTTCCCAAGTCCCTGGCTAACGCAGTAGTAGGAATCTAGCAGCAGATCAGAGCAGGAGTGCAAGGAGTGCTTTGTGGGTACAAAGGATGTTTCTCTTGCTGTGCCCTGCTTGGATCTGGACTGTGGTCCTGGTTGGTGGTTCTTAGGGGAGGAGGAGCACTGCTGGAACAGAACCTGGGTTGACAGTGGAGTAGGTGGAGTAGATGTAGCTCTCAAAACAGCAGTTATTGGATCCTAAAGCTTAGGACAAAGTACTCTCTACTCTACAAGCAGTCATACACAGACAAAAAGCTCAAGGGTCAAGTACTTGCCTGGGAACGTGAACAGGCAGCAAAAACACTTAGACTCAAACTCAAACTATAGATTCCTTTTTTAGTGACAGAGAAGATCAAAACATACAGCCAGAAGAAGTCTACAAAGTCAAAGAGCCTGCATCAAAAGCCTCCAAGAAAAATATGAATTGGTCTCAGGCCATGGAAGAGTTCAAAAAGCATTTGGAAAAGCAAGTAAGAGAAGTAAAGGAAAAAATGGGAAGAGAAATGAGAGTGATGCAAGAAAGCCATGAAAAACAAGTCAATGATTTGCTAAAGGTGACCCAAAAAAATACTGAAGAAAATAACCCTTTAAAGAATAGACTAACCCAAATGTCAAAAGAGCTCCAAAAAACCAATGAGGAGAAGATAGCTTTAAAAGGCAGAATTAGCCAAAGGGAAAAGGAGGTCCAAAAGACCACTGAAGAAAATACTGCCTTAAAAATTAGATTGGAGCAAGTGGAAGCTAGTGACTTTATAAGAAATCAAGATATTATAAAGCAGAACCAAAGGAAAGAAAAAATGGAAGACAAAGAAATATCTCATTGGAAAAACCACTGACCTGGAGAATAAATCCAGAAGTAATAATTTAAAAATTATTGGACTACCTGAAAGCCATGATCAAAAAAAGAGCCTAGACATGAAGAAATTATCAAGGAAACTGCCATGATATTCTAGAACCAGAGGGTAAAATAGAAATTGAAAGAATCCACAAATCATCTCTTGAAAAAGATCCCAGAAAGAAAATTCCTAGGAATATTTTCACCAAATTCCAGAGCTTTCAGGTGAAGGAGACAATAGTGCAAGCAGCCAGAAAGAAATAATTTTAATATTGTGGAAACGCAAGATCTGGCAGCTTCTACATTAAAGGATCAAAGGGCTTGGAATATCATATTCCAGAGGTCAAAGCAGCTAGAATTAAAATCAAGAATCACCTACTCAGCAAAATTGAGTATAGCGCTCCAAGGCAAAACATGGATTTTCAATAAAATAGAGGACTTTCAAGCTTTCTCAGTGAAAAGACCAGAGCTGAACAGAAAACTTGACCTTCAAATACAAGAATCAAGAGAAGCATGAAAAGGTAAACAAGAAAGAGAGTTCATAAAGGACTTACTAAAGTTGAATTGTTTTGTTTACATTCCTACATGGAAAGGTGAAGTGTGTAATTCATGAGACCTTTCTCAGTATTAGTGTAGTTGAAGGTAATATACATATATATAGGCAGAGTACATATGGTGAGTTGAATACAAAGGGATGACATCTAAAAAAAAATGTAAGGGGTGAGAGAGGAATATACTGAGAGGGAGGGAGAAAGGAAGAGATAGAATGGGGTAAATTATCTCACATAAAAGTGGCAAGGAAAAACAGTTCTGTTGGAAGGAAAGAGGGGGCAGGTAAGGGGGAACGAGTGAATCTTGCTCTTGTCAGATTTGACCTGAGGAGGGAATAACATACACACTCAATTGGGTATCTTACTCCACGGGAAATTAAGGGTAAGGATATAAAAAGGGGAGATGATAGAAGGGAGGGCAGATAGGGGGAGGAGGTAATCAAAAACAAACACTCTTGAAAAGGCACAGGGTCAAGGGAGAAAATTGAATAAAGGGAGACAGGATATGATGGAAGGAAATATAGTTAGCCTTTCACAACATGAGTATTGTGGAAGTGTTTTACATAATGATACAGGTGTGACTGATGTTGAATCACTTGTCTTCCTAGGGAGGGTGGGTGGGAAGGGAAGAGAGGAAAGAATTTGGGACACAAAGTTTTTTTTTTCTTTTTTCCATTTTTA
>JAQQSZ010002254.1:0-14816 GCA_028646595.1 Phalanger gymnotis | reverse complement strand
TCATAGGGCTTACATTATAAAGGGAGGAGAAAACAAGGACATATATAAACATATAAAGAATAAAGGTAAAAAAGAACAAATGGAAAAATACAAAATAGCCAAATGGAAGGTCATTTGAGAGGGAGGGAACTAGCAGTTGGGTGGAATCAGGAAAGTTTTCAGGTGTAAAATGATTATTATGCTGTGACTTGAGGGAAGAGAGGGATTCTATGAGGTGGGCGTGAGGAAAGAAGGCACTTCAGGCATGGGAGTTCACAAATACAAAAGCACAGAATATAGAGTGTCACTCAAGAGAAAGAAAGACTAGCATAGCTGGATCATAGAGTGAAGGAAACAATCTAGAAATACAAGGTGGTAAAGAGCTTTAAAAGCTAAACCAAAGAGTTTATATTTGACCGTGGAACCAATAGAGGTCTACTGGAGTTGACGGTGTAAAGGACTACTAGCATGATCAGATCTGTGCTTAAGGAAAACACTTTGGTAGGAGTGTGGCGGATAGCATGATGAAAGAAAGGAATTGAGGGAAGGAAACCAATCAGGATCCCATTGTTATGATCTATACAATTACACATTGTCTAGTCTGATCCCCTCAGTTTGCAGACAAGTAAACTTCCCCCCCTAGAGGTTAAGTGATTTGCCTAAAATCATGTAAGCAATGAGTGGCAGTGTTAGAATTAAAAACTGAGTTTTAATTCTTGAATTCTAGATCCAGGTTTCTCTCCACTGAAATACACTGGCTCTTTTGACTCCCCTTTACATGGGACACAATCCTATCAAGCTGGACTAAACGTCATCTATCAAACATATTTGACACTTTCTCACCTCCATGGCTTTGCTCTTCTCTATGCCCCAAATAGCCTCCTTCTCCCCACCTTTAGGGCCTAGATCAGATATTACCCTTTCCAAATTCCTCCAGCTAGAAATTATCTTCCAACCTCACATTTCACTTTTTAGTGCATCATAGAATATAAGAGCATTAGATATAGTAGCTACACAAAGTCAATTTGTGTATCAATCATATCTCTCTACTAAACTGTCTTATTTACCCCAATAACTAAGTACAGGGTATTACACAAAATCACTGCTATATATGTTTGTTGAATGAATAAATGAATTAGACCCGAAATCTCAGTTTCCTCATATGCAAAATGAAGGAGTAAGAGTAATTCATTAAATGTTAGGGCGGAAAATGTGCCTTTGAAATCATTGGACCTATTGTAGGTGAGAAAACTGAGGTTCAATGTTAGGAAATGTCCTGTTTGAGGTTACCCATATATCTTGTTGGTAGCAGAACTGAGGCTAGAGTCCAAATGTCCTGATTCTAGCACTTTTTTCCAGGATGCCATACATGTTTCTCCCTTTGCCATCAAATCTGAGGTTCTCCCAGAATGGGGAGACTATCTGTAAGTTGCATAGACTCCTGAATATTTCCCTATTTACCCCACCCATATACCCCACACTCAATAAGTAAGGGGTGGTTCCACCCGTGGGAGGGAATCTGAGGAAGAATAATCTAATGTTCCCCTCCAGAAAGTGTTGGGCATCAAAGTGGATTCCTCCCTTGCTTATTGAACAAAGGCAAATGGAGCTGAGGGAGGATTGAGGTAGGAAGCAAACTTCAAGGGAAAGTACAGATTGACTTACTTTAGAAATAAACTCAAAAGTTCTGGGGACAGCATGGCCCAAGGCAGCTCACCAATGAATCAACAGGCCTAGAATAAGCACTTATTTTCCATCAGCCTTGTGCAAGACCCAGGGAGATTATAAGAGAAAACTGAGACACAGCCCTTGTTCTCAAAGAGCTTCCTGCCATGCTGAATCAATGACAGTCATGACACAACCCCAAATGCCTGGCTGTGTCAATTGTGTGATCTAGTTTGTAAAGTTGAGTACAACAAAGGGAGTCATCTTTATTAGCTAGAACAATCAGAAAAAGCTACTTGTGGATGTTGGGACTTGAGCTGGACCTTGAAGAAGGGTATGTTTTAAGGAAGTGGACAAAAGAGAAAAAAGGCATGGAAGGCAGAAGTTCTTCTATCCCAAGAAAGAATTAACTAAGTCAGTGAAATTTCTTACTTTGTTAAGGAGCCATCATCAAAGCCCAAACAAGGTCTTCATCTGTGGAAACAATGAGTGCCCCATACAATGCCCAAGTGTCCCCACTACAAGAGAAAGGTGAATAAAGAAAAGAGATGAGATGTACTATTTGGTCCGGAGGACAGAACCTAGAGTAATATGTGAAAGTTGCAAAGAGATAGATTTAGCCTAGATATCAGAAGAAAAAAAACAACTTCCAAATATTTAAATCTGTCCATAAGAATATGCTGCCTTGAGAGACCTCAGATCTGCCATTCTCAGTGGAACAGAGGAGGGAGAGTATTTACAATTCTAACTCTAAGAAAGGCTCCCATCAGACACAACAGAGTCTGCAGCATAAGAGGGGTGTGTTAAACCTCCTGCTGCTAAAATAACACATCTTTCATACCAAGTCAGTGGGTCAATAAGCATTTACTAAGCATCTACTATGTGCCAGGCACTTTGCTAAGTGCTAGAGATACAAAGAAGGGTGGAAGGCAGTCTGCTCTCAAGGAGCTCACAGTCTAATACAATCCAATGGAGTATAAAGGACCATTTACAATGGTTCTAATGACAATAATAACATACACTTGAGAGTTTACAAAATGATTTACTCACAGCAAGGGTGTGAGGTGAGTAGGAGGCTTATCATTACTCACATTTTAACAGATGAGGAAAATGAGGCTCAGAGAAGTAAATGAGACATTGGCAGGCCCAACATAGAAGATGCAGCTAAAACTCAGCCCCAGACTCGGGTTCTCTCACTTCAATTCCATTTCCCTTTCCACTGTACATCCTTCACCTTCTGCCCACTCTTATTTACATCAAAGGCCAAGTCTGGGCTCCAGAGATTCAGCTGATTGCCTTCATAGGCTGCTAGGTTCCTTCTTATCAACAAAGCCCGCATCATACTCTCATAGTCAGGGAGTCAGTCTATCTGACCAATGAAATGTGACATCCAGGACAAACATGCTTTCTCTGTTCACTTTTCACTGTGGCTAGTAGTCCATGGGAAATATCACTGCTCCCTAACTCAGGATCCTTACCCATCCTCGTCACCCTCCATACTGGCCTAGCCCAGCTTGGAGGTATCGGATAATAATTCATTTAGCTTCACTGATGCCAGCATGTTCAATAATATGTCGAAGTCAGCATCAGCTCTCACCAGACAAAGCTGACCCAGGCCTAGACCATGCTGAGCTGAAGGCCCCAGGCTCCTTCCTGCTTTGAGGCCTGGATAACAGACAATGACTTGGGGAAACAGCAAGTGGGGAAAAGGAGCGGAAGTAACGAAATGGAATCAAAATGCCCCAATGCACCAATGTATATGTGGTGCACTCCAAGCTCAGTGTGAGATCTCAGTGTGACATGGCAATCAAAAAGCTATCTTGGACTATGTTAAGGGGGACATAGCCTTCAGAAATAAAGATGCAATCTTCTCACTGTACACCGTCCTAGAGAGAGCACATGTGGTATTATTATATTAAATTCTGGGTGCCGCAATTTAGGAAGGACATAGATAAGCTGAAGATTGCACAGAGGAGGATGATCAGGGTGCTGAAGAACTGTGAGTCCCTGTTGTCTGAGGATTGTTTGAAGGAACTGAGCATGCTTAACCTGGAGAAGAGAAGAACCAGGGATCAGGCAGTCATTGAGTGTTAATTAAGAGTTTAGTTGTCAGGTACTCTGCAAAGCAATGGAGAGACAAAGAAAGGCAAAAACATAGTCCCTGCCCTCTGGGAGCTTACATTCTAATGGGGGGAGGGAATAACAATATGCAAAGGAGAGAAAGAGAGAGGGGAGAGAGGAGAGAGAGAGACAGAGAGAGACAGAGAGAAAGAGAAAGATAGAGAGAGGAGAGAGAGAAAGAGAGAGACAGAGAGATAAAGAGAGAGAGAGAGAGAGAGAGAAAGAGAGAGACAAAGAGAGAGAGAGTAGATCAAAGGTAATTTCATGGGGAATCAGGGAAGGAGAGAAGGCCTCTTGCCCAAGGTAACATAACCATGTCTTTTTTAAAATTTTTTATTGTTTATTTTAAACATTCTTTTCTTTTTAAATTTTGAGTTCCAAATTCTCTCTCTCCTTTCCTCCAATCCCCTCTCCCACCCACTGAGGAGGCAAACAATATAATATCAATTATAAGTATGAAATCATGTAAAACATATTTCCATATTAACCATATTTGGGGGGATAAAAGCAAAAAAAATAAAGTAAGAAAATTGTACTCTAATTTGCACTCAGAATTGATCGGTTCTCTCTCTGAAAGTCAAAAGCATTTTTTCATGAAGAGTCCTTTGGAATTGACTTGGACCATTGTATTGATTAGAATAGCCAAGTCTTTCACAGTTGATCATCATTACAATGTTGTTACTATGCACACAATGATCTCCTGGTTCTTCTCACTTCACTTTGCATCAGTTCATATAGGCTTGCCATAACATAACCATGTCTTCAAGTATTTGAAGGTTGTCATAAAGAAAAGAGATTAGACTTGTACTATTTGGTCTGGAGGGCAGAACCTAGAGCTATGTGTGAAAATTGCAAAGAGACAAATTTAGTCTAGATATCAGAAGAAAAAAACAACTTCCAAACATTTAGAGCTGTCCGTAAGAATATGCTGCCTTGAGAGACCTCAAATTGCCCCTCGTGGGAAGTCATAGAAGGCTGGATAACTTGTCAGATAGATTTAAGGGGCATTCCTTTCTGGTATGGGTTGGTCTAGATGGCCTCTAACTGTTGTCGTTGCATCATTTCAGTAATACTGAATCTTCATGGCCCCTTTTGGGGTTTTCTTGGCAAAGTGGTTTTGCCATTTTCCTCTCCAGCTCATTTTACAGTTCAAGAATTGAGGTAAATAGAGTTAAAGTGACTTGCCCAGGGTCACAAAGCTAGTGTCTAAGGTCAGATTTGAAGTCATGAAAATGAGTCTTTCTGATTCCAAGCCCAGTGCTCTATCCATCATGCCATCTAGCTGCCCAGATGGCCTCTGAAGGCACTTCCAACTTGAAAAATTTTGTGATTAAGTGAACAATCCTTAAAACCTCCACTCCCCCATCCCCAAAAGCAAGGGGTAAAACAACTAATTTCCATTTTACCCCTTCTTTTTGCTAGGCTCCCATTTGGTGTCTTCATTTACTCTCGAAGGCTACCTCTAACCTTTATTATTTTAATATGATTTCACCTGGATAAACATGTGGGAGGACAAAGACAGCATATGTGAATTCTAGAGGGATATTCCTTGGCCCCACCATCCCTATGAAGGCTGCTTCTCCAGAAAATATCCTCTATATTCCATTCCAGGGCTCATCTATTCTGACCTTTATCTGTAAACACAGAACTCATTCTCTTCACTTGTTCCCCAGGTGCAGAGAAAACGCCGGCTCACTGCAGCACCTGTATAAGGTTGGTGAAGCAGGAAGCAGAGTTTAAGGTGTGCCAAGAAGGACTGTGCTGTCCAGAAGTTATCCCATCTGATTATATTCTTTCCTTGCCCTTTCTATTGGATGGAATGGTGGGGAAATTCAAGACATTGGGCATATGCCCGAACACTGAAAAAAGAGCCAAGAATAATCATAACCAAAGCCAAGTCCCCACCAGAGACTGAGGAGTATCAGGGGAGTATGAATCAGTCCCTGGCACAACAGAGTCTTCAGAAAGGGAAAAAATAATGGCAATCCCCCTTCCAAGCTTCACTTCCCTCCAATATGTAAGCCTTGCCCTGCCTCTATGGATAATCTCATAAGGTCAAGGAAAGGAACATAGAGAGCCCCAGGGGATGGAGGCAGCCAGAGCTGAAACACTATGCCAGTTATCTTTCTGATGGAGCCCCTCACCCCTCCATCAGGGAAAGAATTGGAACCATTGTACTCTGGGACTTAAGGCCATAGAAGCTTCCCATCCAAGACCCTCTTGGTTGGGCTTCAGCTTGGAAGCCAAGACTTCCTGCAGCCCAGGAACCAGCTAACTCAACAAGGCACATTGTTTTATTGGGGGAAATATGAAGGGAGAAGGGCAGGAGGTACTTGAGGGAACATGGCTTCCTAGCTATAGAAAAGCACTTTCCTCCTTGCATCATGGGGGTGGTATGAACCACTCTCAGAAAGATTCCCCGGCTTGCCCTTGATGAAGTCAGTGGCAACCTTTCCAGCAGCCTTAAATAGGATCCTTGTATCCAGAGAACACTTAAAGATTGTGGGCTCTTTTCTTATAGAAATACTTGGTGCCTATAGTACCATTAATGTTTCACAAAACCTTCACATCTTTTTCCCCCTCACTTTATGTTCACAATAATCCTGTTACAACAGGAAAGAAAATAGAGGTCCATAAAGGTCAATACCTGACTAGCAACAGAACCAGGACAAAAACCTTAAATTCAGGGTGCTGGAGTTTAAAAAGGATGGGACCAGGAGGCAGAAGACTGAGTTTGCTATCATTAACTCTGTGCGTGTGACCTCAAGCTAGTGTCAGTTCCCCAGTCCTTACCTCAGACGCCTGATTTGTAAAATGAGGGAGCCAGACTAAATTATCTTTAACTATCCACATTTAGGGAAAGAGCTCAATTTATACATCTCTTCACTTCTCAGCTGGCTGCTCTCCTTGAGAAATTCTCTGACTGTTCTTCAACATGCCTCGACATCAGGTACCTTCCCTCTCTCCTCCCCCAGCTTTTCCTCTCTGTATTTGTATCCCCAGAACTTAGCATAGCGCCTGGTACACAGTAGACAATTAAGGAATGTTTATTGACTGATTGAGTTAAGGTTTCTCCTAGTTCTAATAGTCCATAAGTCTCCTAACTCATAGTTCAGTGCTCTTTCCAGGAGGCTACAATGTAGGCTGGTAAGTCCAAGCAGTATGTAACAAAAGTCAAGAGTTGGTGTGTTTAAGAGCAGATGTGAGTTTCACACTCAGCAAATTGGCAAACGCAACAAAAGCTGGAAATGGTCATTGTTAAAGATGCTGCAGAACACTCATACACAGTTGGTGGAGTTATTCTGGAAAACAATGAGGAACTTCTTTAGGTAACTAAAATATCCACACCCTTTGATCCAAGGATCTCACTGTGAGTCATATAACCCAAAGATGCAAGAGACAGAAAGATCACACCGATCATACCAAAATATTCATAATGACACTCCTTTATGATGATAAAAAGTTAGAAACAAATTGGATTCTCATGGACTGGGCAATAGACAAACAAAATTTGGCACATAAATACTATGGAATATTACTGAGCTATAAAAATTGATGGACTTAAAGAATTGGGGAAGACACATGAACTGATGCAAGTAGATTACGCACAATCTGAAAGATGACACACGTAATTACTACAATAATGTTAAAGGAAAGAATAACCACAAAAAGAAACAATCTGTGCAAGAAAAGATGAGAAAATGTACCTCCCACCCTTTTTTCACAGAGGTGGAGACAGCACTATGGGTGTGGAACATTACATGTACTGACAGACTCGATATGTTTGTTGATTCTGCTGAACTTTAAAAAAAACTTCATTTTACGGGATGGCTCATAAGTTAGTAGAGAATAAAGGGATATTTTCAGAAATTAAGGAAATTAAAAATATAACAGGTAAACTGGGCAATGAGGGCCTCGTCCTTAGAGAATGATTAGCTTTGCCCTTCCTGGTAGGTTATGCACAAATATGCCCCACTGATACCACTCGAACAATGTTGACCTTTGCAAGCCTCTTTCCAGCCATGTGTCATTGAGGGCCTGATACTACATGATGAAGAAAAGTCTTCTGACTATGGAGCTAAAAGAAATGATAGATTAGGAGGCACTAAGCTAGATCTGGATTCTCACACAAAAGGGACCACTCACTGATCTCTAATTCCATCTCTTTTCCTTCTTTGGAGCTAGTAGGGCAAGAATTTCTGTGAGCTTTCAGGGTGGGGAAAAGGAGGCTACCCTAACCAGCACCTATATGCCATGTGTCCATCAATTAATCAGTAAACATTTATTAAATCCCTACTATGTGCCAGGCACTGTGCTAAGATGAGCACATAGCACTTCTGCTTATTTTGTTTGTATTTTCTTGATTTTAAGTGAATGAATATTCAGATATGGTAGTACTCAGGAGACTATGTGAGCTTAGGAGATCCATCAGAGCTGTTGGAGGTCCTACCAGCAACCAGTGTTGGCAGGTGACTCCACCAAAGGTTGGGTGCAGTACCTGCCAGAATAGTAATGGACAAAGAGAGAAAATACTGTGGCTGGATATGGAGAGATGGACCTGACTGCTACAATTTCAAGCAGAAGTACCAGCTACAGACTATAGAAAGGCACAAGTTCTCAGAGCCTTGCAGAGAGCTACATATAAGGAAAATTTCATGAAGACTGAATGAAGGGAGAAAAAGATTCCCAAAATCTTGAGATATCACCCCACCATGGACCTACAGGTTCTCTACAAATGTGCCTGCCTGACTGTGTATTTTAAATTTGAGCCCATTCTCCCCAAGAGCTTGTGTGTGCAAGGGGAAGAGTGTGTCCCAGTCTGGGGGGGGGGTCTTTTTTGCACCAATAATTCTTGCTAGATCTTCTCAGTAAATGATATTTGTAAAAGCTAGTGGAGTTAAGCTGCTTGGTTGAAAATAGAGAACATGCTGATGGGGACTCAGATGCTACAATATTAGAAACCCCAGCCCCTCGGCGTTACCTCTAGAGATCCCTGAGCAGAGTAGTGGTCATCACTTGCTTTCTGGTGGTCCAACATGCCAACATGAGTGAGAACTGGGAATGTGAACCCAAATGGGTCCTACAAAAAGATATCTTTTTTTTAAAATTAGGTTTGCATGAAGCTTCAGAACCTTGAGTTAACTTACTCACTGTTGGGTATGTAAGATTTGTGTCCTCTAACCAAAGGGCTATGAGCCCTGATCTTCTTTCATTTCCTTTTTCCTTTAAGAGCCACAGCGCTC
Source organism: Phalanger gymnotis (assembly GCA_028646595.1). Classification (NCBI taxonomy): domain Eukaryota; kingdom Metazoa; phylum Chordata; class Mammalia; order Diprotodontia; family Phalangeridae; genus Phalanger; species Phalanger gymnotis. The sequence continues at coordinate 5,808 of JAQQSZ010002254.1, read as the reverse complement.
TATTTAAGGACTTAATGACTTTGAATTGTCATGTCAGTCCTCTGTATCACTGACCTGGTTTGCTTACTGCCTTCCCAGCTGTGGACTGACTACTAAGAAGTCTGGGTTTATGATCCCTGGTCTGATTATTCCTGCTGGGCTGTGACACGCTGTTCCTTCCATTATGACAGTATAAAACTATGAGAGCATCGGTCAGACCACTATTCTCCAGTCTGTGTCCTGGAAGAGGAAGGACTTTACTTGTGGCCCAGTATAAAAAAAAAATTAAGCCCCTTAACACTTCCCATCAACACCTCCCTCTTAGTCTACAGCTTCTCTCCATCTCTGAGAGAGTTGATTTGGGTAGGAAGCTAGAAAGAATGAACCCAGGGTGTGGCTGAGAAATGTTCCTAAAAATATAAGCACTACATTGTCTAAGGCAAACATTTGGCAAATAAGTAAATCTATACAGAGGAAAATAGAAGAGAGATTAGACTTTTTGTTTGGTTGGTTGGTTGGAGAAGGCAAAACTAGGGAGCAGTCAGTGGAAATTACAGAGAGGCTCATTTAGGCTTGATGTCAAGAAAAAAAGTCCTAACAAAAAAAGATTCCCAAAAGTAGGATGAACTCTCTCAAGATGCAGTGGCTTGCCCTTCACTGAATGACATCAAGCAGAAACTAGATGACCATTTGTCAGGTATATTAAAAGGGGCATTCCTTGCGGAGTATGAGTTGAATTAGATGGTTTCTGAATTAGATCAATGAAATTCTGTAATGCTATGATTGTCTAATCTGCCCCTTCCCCCATTACTTCATTTTATCCAACTTGGCAGCTCAGACTACTCAACAGGTTGTGTTTATCCTTTGTTCTCGAAAAGAACCACGACATCATGGATATGATGATCTCCTCTCCTCTCTTCTCCCCTCTTCCCCGCCCCTCCTCTCCCCTTACCTGAGTGTGTTCTGCCCAAAGAAAGGTAAATTTTGATGGCTAAAGCTGCCTAGTTAGCTTGGGGTTAACTGGCTAGATTTCTTTCTCAAAGACCAAGCCTTAAACCCAATTCAACTCTGGAGCTCATAGATTGGACATCAATAGGTGCCTGCCCTACTAGCTAGGAGTGAATGTAAATAGTAACTGTTTCTCTTTTGGCCAGCAACCCTGAGGGTCTTCCCCTCCCCGTTTGATTTTTGTTTATTAAAGGGGCCATCCCCTTGACTCACTTCTTAATTCACTGAATGGGCATTTCTTCACTCAAAGCGAGAACCTGAAAAAGACCTTAGTTTAAAAGGTTCAGGGTCTCCCATTGCATCCTGAGCCATATCCAGTTGTCCTGATAAGCATCAGTCCGCTGGACCCAGATGGCTCAGGAGGAGAAAGTGAGGCTGGTGACCTCGCACAGCCCTCCCTCACTCAAATCAAAGTCAACAGGGAGTCATGTCATCATCTCCCTGATGTCATGGTCCTCTTCGAGAACAAAGGACAAACACAACAACAACTTCATTTTATAGCATTATTTCTTATATCCAAATGTAGTCTTCAGGAAAATTCTCCAGATCATTCTGATAAATGTTTTCCCCAAGTGGCAGAATCCACAGCACTGGTTTCTAGTTGTCTTTGTACACATCCTTGGAATCACCTTTGGTTTTCCCTTTTCCTCACCTCCCACATTTAATCAGTTGGTAAATTCCATTGGTCCTAAGTCAAGTAGAAGTCTTACCTATGTTTCCTCCTTCTAGTCCCACTGCCAACACTCTAACTTGGACCCTCGAGCTTGTCTTCCTATCTCCCTGCATCGAGGTTCTCCTCTCACCAGTTGCTCCATCTGACCTGGCTGTCAGATTAATTTTCTAGTGTACTTTTTTAAAAATAGCACTCTACTACTTCTTAAAGAGCTTTTTAAAATAGAGGTCACTCCTCCATTAAAAAAATTAAATAAAAATATGCCTCATTTTTGAACTCAATTGTGCCATAGATCAAGCTGAAAGGGATTTGGAGTCCATCCAGTCCAGCTCCTTCATTTTCTAATTGAGGAAACAAACCTAATGTGGCAAAATAACTTGCTTGACCGTCAGATAGCTAACAACTGACAGAGTCAGAATTCAAACCCAAGACTTCTGACTCTAAATCCAATGCCCTTTCTCCTAAATCATGCTACCTCCGTTTTACCAAGCTAGCTTCCATGAGAGATCTTCCAGAGCTGACTCCAACCTGGCCTTTCAGCATTATATCACATTCCTCCCCTTTACACTTTCCAGCCCAAGTCTACTCATCATTCTCCTCTCTCAGCTTAGTATCTTTGCTCACCATGATCTTTAAACCTGCTATCTCTCTCACTTCCCCCAAAATACCCCCACTCAACTCCCTAATGTCCTTATTTCTGTTGAGGGATCAATAGAAGGAGAAACATCTTTCCAGTTTGCAACCTCAAAATCATCCTCGACTCTACTCTCTCTCTCTGAGCTCCCGCTCATATCCAAGTCTTGTCAATTCTTCTTCCCCAACATCTCTCAGAATCTGTCCCCTTTATCACACATATAGATGCCATCCTAGTCCAGATTTTCATCTCCTCTTCCCTGTACTGTGATAGTAGCCTCCAATCAGCCTCCCTACTTCAAACTTTGCCCTCACCAATCCATCCTCAACACAGCTGCCAAATGGGCATTCTAAAAGCACAGGGAGCACCGTCTTACTCCTCCCTGTTCAATAATTTTGAGTGCTTCCCCCTATTGCCTCTAGAATCAAATAACAACCTCTCAACTTGGCATTAAAAGCCCTTCACAACCTGTCTCTAACTTACCTTTCCAGAATTAATACAGATTACTTCTCTTCATGTACTCTATGGTACTGCCAAGCTGGTTTATTTCCCATTCCTCCAATACAACACCCCACAGCCCATCTCCTTGACTTTTCAGAGCTCACACCTAGAACACTCTACATCTTCAGTTTCACCTCTTAGAATCTTCAGCTGCATTCAAAGCTCAAACCCAGTGCTTTCTCCTACCAGCTTTTTCTGAACCCTTCAGTTGCTAATGCTCCCCAATAATTTTGTATTGACTTTGTATTGCAGCATTTGACACTATTAACCATACTCTCTTATTGAATATGCTCCTTTTTGGGTTTTCATAATTACTCTTCCTTGGTTCTCCTCCTACCTCTCTAACTGTTCCTCCTCAGTCACCTTTCCTGGATCATCATGACCATCTTCCATGTCCTACTCCCTAACTGTGGGTATACATCAATACTTTGTCCTGCCTCCATGATGTGTTCATATGCTGTTTCTCCCAAAAGAATGTGAACTCCTTGAAGGCAGGTGCTATTTTATTTCTGTTTCTGTGTTTCCAAGGTGGGTGTGTGCTTAATTGTTGTTTGTTGAATTGTAAGGGGGTGGGGAGAAGGGGAACAGGAGAGAGAGAGAGAGAGAGAGAGAGAGAGAGAGAGAGAGAGCGCGAGACAGAGAGACAGAGACAGAGAGACAGAGACAGAGGAAAGAGAGACAGAGGAAAGAGAGACAGAGGAAAGAGAGACAGAGACAGAGACAGAGGAAAGAGAGAGAAGAGAGAGAGAGATGGGAATAAGGCAACTGACAGAGTGCCAACAAAGATATTTGCAGTCCTGTAACAAGTAACAAGAGAGGCAGCATACGAGAATGGAAAGACATCAGGCCTTGGAGACCTCAATACAAGGCCTGTCTCACTTGTACTACTTGTGTGACCTTGGGCAAGTTACTTAACATCTTCGTGCCCCAGGCAACTCTGTAAGAATATAAATTGCAGATCTACAAATGGAGGAAGTTTTCCATGTGAGGTCTTGCCTTCACTAAATAGGAGAAGATGATAACTAAGATGAATTTAATGAATAAAATGAAGCCCAGGACTCTGCGTCCCATCTGGAAAAAGTACCACCGAGCTCCCTTTCTAAGATAATAGCTGTTTTCTGCTGCTGCTCCTTCCTTCCTGTTCGTCACTTTCTCTACTCTCTCTTGTATTCTAACATTATATATTTAGAAATAAGGGAGCGGTAGGGAAATGAAATAGGTCTAAGTTAAGAATGGAGGTGGGTGGCACGATGAGCAGTTGCAAGGAGTGAGAAAATGCATGACCCCACACTTGCCACTGCACGCCCTAGCAGGGACAGATCTAAGGCAGTTTTTCACAGGATTTCATGTAGTTATTCTTTTGAATCTCCTAGCACCTAATAACCTCCAGTGCTTCCCAACTTCCTAAAGCAATGGTTCTTAACCTGGGATCTGGCAACTTTTTTAATATTTTGATAATTTCAGTTGTATATAATTAGCTTTCTTTGTATTCCTGTGTATTTTATCTTATGCATTTAAAAACACGATTCTGAGAAGGGGTTCACCAGACTGCCAAAGGGGTCCCTGAGACACACAAAAGGAGGTTAAGAACCCATGGCTTATTGGTTCAAGCCCAAATTCTTCAGCCTGTCATTCAAGGCTTTCCATAATCTTATCTCAGAGCCTTCCCCATTTGGTCCTCAGATACTAGTGCCTGCATTGTCCCCTGCATATACCAGAACAATCTCTCTTGCCCATCCTAGATTCTCTTCCTTCTTCTAACCTCCCCCACCATTCTTCTTCATCTGTTCATGCTCTAACTATACTAGAAGACCCTTTGCTAATCCCACTTCCATCATGAGGGCTTTGTGTTCTAACTCCAATTACCATCAGTCTCCCTCCAACCTGCATTTATTGTCTATTATAACAATAGTAACAGCAATGATAGCAATAATAATAAAGAGCTCACGTTCACACAATGCACTGAGATTTACAAAGTATTTTTCCTCACAACAAGCCCATGAAGGAGGGAAGCTTCTGCATTACATGCATTGACACTTGATAATACAGTATCCTATTTAGGGATGCTTTTATGTTGTCTTAGGCCAGGTACACACTGACCCCAAATACAAGTTCAGATCTTGGAGAGACTGAATCGATGAGACAATTTTTTAAAACCTTTTTTTATTTTTATTTTTTTTTTGAAGGGGGGAAGGCAGGGCAATTGAGGCTAAGTTACTTGCCCAAGGTCACAGAGCTCTGGCTTACTTGAGATTCACCAAAAAGTGGGCTTTAGTGCATTCTCACTATACAACTAAGAACTATTCATGAAGTTTAAATCATCAATACCATGTACTCTAGTCAGCCCTTTTGTGCCCAAATCCTGGGTGGAATTATAAACAACTAAGACATTCCAACTCTTGGTCTTAGTCCCAATGTGGTCACACTAAGGACGATATCATATTTTATGTCTAATGGCAAAAATCAAAGACCAGTCAGAAGGTCACAGTGGGACCAGAGACAGCACCAGGCAGACAGCAACCAGAACCAAAAGGAACTCAAAAGATGTCACTGCCTCAAAGCATCTGCAAAATGACAAATGAAAACAGAAGCTAAGGATTAATAATTCCCTTGCTCATTCTTAAGTATCTCCTCTTCCTCCCTTTTGTCAGGGTTCTGTATTCCCTGGTGCACTGGCTACCACTCCTCCCTTATGAGGACATTCACATCCCTTGGTGAGTGAAAGCACACTTTCAGGGCTGGAGTATAATGATCCCCAGATCCCTTCAAGGTCCTATTGGCCACCCATTGACTTTTATCCTTGGATTGGGAAAAGAATTAATTGGGCAATACATCTCTCTAGCTCCCACTCAACTTCTTCCTTACCTAGGTAAGTGTAGTAGGAAGGCCGAATTTATGATCCCAAAAAGGATCATATAAATATCTGAATGGTTCGAAATCGTTGGGTATACAGAATTCTCCAAGCAGAAGGCATCAAAAAATTTATTCAGGGCCCAGAGCAACAAATTAGCGA
>JAQQSZ010002253.1:0-14817 GCA_028646595.1 Phalanger gymnotis | reverse complement strand
TTTTTTTAAGGTGTTATTTTCTTCAGTATTTTTTGGGTCTCCTTTAGGAAGTCATTGACTTGTTTTTCATGATTTTCTTGCATAATTCTCATTTCTCTTCCCAATTTTTCCTTTACTTCTCTTACTTGCTTTTCCATATCCTTTTTGAGCTCTTCCATTGCCCAAGACCAATTTGTGTAGTTTTCTTGGAGACTTTTAATGTGGGCTCTATGACTTTGTTAACTTCTTATAGCTGTATGTTTTGATGTTCTTTGTCACCTATAAAGATTCTATAGTCTGAGTCCTTTTATGTTGCTTGTTCATGTTACCAGCCAACTACTTCACCCTTGAGCTTTTTGTCAGGGTATGACTGCCTTCAGTGTGGCAAGTGCTTTGTCTCAAGCTTCAGGGTTCTTGCACTGCTGTTTTCAGAGCTATTTCTACACAGCAAGCTCTGCTGCACCAGCTCTCCTCTTCCCCCAAGAACCACCAACCAGGGCTGCGACCCAGATCCAAGCAGGGCAAAGCAAGATAACCCTGCCTCTGCACCAGCCAAGGGCTCCCTGCACTCCACCTCTGATCTGCCACTTGATTCCTCCCACTGAATGGGCCTGGGAAGAAACTGCTGCTGGAGTTCTGGAAGCAGGCACCCGAATGACTGTGCCACCTCCACTGCCCTGGGACTGGGGCCTTGCACTTCTCTCATCCAGATCCAGAAGTTTTCCCACTGACCTGCTAAGTTGTCTTTGATGTTTGTGGGTTGAGAAGCTTGGTAACTGCTACAGTGTAGTGATTCTAAGGCCTGCTCCGCATGATCTATTCCCGGCCTGGTCATTCCTGCGATGGCCCATACGGGGCTGTGCTCTGCTCCCAGCACAGTGCTCCCAGTGACCATCCAGGCCATCTTGGGCTGGAGACTTGTTTTCCTCTGTTATTTCATGGGTTCTGTAGCTCTTAAATTTGTTCAGAGCTACTTTTACAGGTTTTTGGAGGCATTTGGAGGAGAGCTAAAGCAAGTCCCAGTTTTCCAGCAGCCATATTGGCTGTGCCCACAGTCATAACTGATTTGAGCTGACTTTAGTATACCCCTTATACCTTAAATTTCAGACTAAATTGGTACTTTTTAAATAATAATAACAATAATTGATAAATGTAGTCCAAAAAGTATGATTTGATTCTCTTAGTCAAGTAGGAAATTTTCCTATTGGCACAGTTTGTCTATTTGCCTTCAATGTCAAAATTCCTATAATCTTCTCAAGTTGATTAAGAAGTCATTCACACTTAAGGTGAGTTGTAGGAAAATTCCTGACAACTAATTCATTAATGGGGGGAGAAGGGAGGGTCTGGGATTTATGTGATTACTTGAATTGGAGACAGATATAATCTCACTTTCATTTTTCTTTCAGATCACCAAGGTTGAACCAGATCTGTTGCCCTCAAGAGAGGAGGATGACCATTAGGGATATGTGCCAGTAATGCAAAATGGGCTTAGTTTAACAGGTGCCCTTGAGGAGTCTGGCTTTTGTTTATTTTGTTTACTTTGAGTGAAAGGCACTTCAGGAGTTTTGGCTTTTGTTTACCTTGAAAGTACTTTCAGCTGTTAAGTGCTAAGCCCCAGGCCCAAAGCCCTATCAGGTGTGAAACCTGTGTGGGCATAGATTAATGACTTAAGAGGGGCCAACTCGGGAACCAATGGTCTCTGGTCTCTGGTCGTTGAGGCAGGGCTTGAGAATGCCAGAGGCTTGGCTTCGAGGAGAGGCGAGCTAAGAGACAACTACAGTAGAAGCCAAAGCAGGAGTTGTGGAAGCAGAGTCGACCCATGTATGGACCCAGGAGTTCGAGCAAGGACTTGAGGCCAGTGAATATGATTTATGCCATCTTGTTTTTATGTGGTCTCCTGGTTACTCTTGTGAGGTGGGCCTACTGGGCCTGGGGTTTTTTGGTCAAGATGTCGGAATGGGGAGGCTGGTTCGCTAATTTGTTGCTCTGGGGCCTAAATAAATGTTCTGTTGCTTTCTACTTAGAGAATCTCTCATACCCTGCAATTTCGAACCATTCAAACATATACATGATTATATTTGAGATCATAAATTCAGCCTTCCTACTACAGGATACTGCTGTAGGGAATTTCTGAGAGGTTCCTATAGCTAGGCCTCTACTTTTTCTGTGTCTAGGTTTTTAGGTTCAACCTTTCTCTCTGAGGCTATCTTCAGTCTCTAGAATGACCCTTGAGGTTGGTGAAGAAGAGCAAAGGGAAAGTTCTCTCAGGTCACTGCTGAGGGGGAGTGAGAAGCCTTTGCAGTTGGTTTTTCCACTTTTTCTGTTGACCGCCTATTTCTTCCAATGAACTTGAATTTCTCTAATTGTTAGTGATTGGAGCATTTTTATATGGCTGTTGATAGTTTGGATTTTTCCCCTTGAGAACTGCTGGTGCATATCCTTTGAGAATTAAGCTATTGTGAATGGCTCTTAGTCTTACATATTTAAATAAATTCCCAATATATTTTGGATATCAGACCTTTGTTAGATTAATTTGCTGCAAAGATTTTTTTCCAGGCCCTTGTCATCTCACACCTGCACTACTGGCAGGAACCATCATCCTCCTTGTCACATAGCCTCTTGATCTCTGTGTCATCCTCAGCTTCTCACTCATTTAGCTTGTGTGTCTAATCTGTTGCCACATCTTCTTGTTTCTACCTTTACAACATCTCTCCTACATGTGTCCTTCTCTCCACTCATACAGACTGTCGCCCTGATGCAGGTCCTCATCATCACATGCTTGGACTATTATAATAGTTGGCCATGCTACTCAAATTCTTTGCCTACCCCTTCCCATCCTCCATTCAGCAGGAATTTTCCTAAAGTTCGGATCTGATCATGTCATCCTCCCACTCATCAGACTGAAATAGCTCTCTGTTTTCTCCAGGATCAATTGTAAAATCCTCTTTTTGGCTTTTAAAGCCCTCCACAGTCTGGCCCCTTCTTACCTCTCCCACCTTCCGACACTTGACTGTCTTCCCCTTATTCTATCATCCTTATACAGAACCCTCCAGTTACATCTTTTCACTGGTTGTCCTCCTTGTTTGGAATCCTATTTCTTCACCTCTATCTCCCGACTTCATTGACTTCATTCAAGACTCCTCTCAAATCACAGCTTCTGCAAGAGGCCTTTCCTGCTCTCTTCTCAACTTCCTCTATTGGTAGTGCCTTTGCTCTGAGGCCACCTCTCCCTTACACTGTATTTATCATATATGCACATAATTATTTTCATGTTGTCTTTCAAGTGAAGATGTGAGGCAGGGATCATGCTTTTACCTTTCTCCTCTCAGTACTTAACACAGTGCTTGTCCCATGGTAAGCACTTGAGAAATACTTATTGATATTCTATGCCCTTAGTTACAAGTTCCCTTCTAAGATCCCTCCATTGCTAGTATTTCACATTTTAAAATTCTATGTTGTATTCAATAACTTTATCTATTCCAAATCTAACATTCCCTGGATCCATTTATACTCTCATTTGTGTGTTCAAATTTCTATATGCAAATGTGTATGTGTGTGTATATAGATGTATAAACATGCATATATATGATCTACATGTATATAAACTATCTATTCATATAGTTTAGCTATGCAAATAATTTTACCCTTTGAAGGTATCTATTTATCAATGTGCATACAGTGATGGAAAAAATCGATTTGCTCGTGGGAATTCAAGCTGAATCTAAAAAGTTTGGCTATTTGACAATTATTGTGTTTGGCTGAATGTTGAGATTGCCTTTTTGTTAGCAAAAAGGCTTTGTTTACATGTTTGTTTACATGTCCAAACAAATATCAACAAATAGGAAATCTTCTTTGTCATGCTGTCAGGGAGAACTTTATTGTTTGCCTTATGAAAAATAGACCATTCATCTTCCATCAATCAATAAAAATGTATTAAGTAGCTTCTATGTAGCAGTCATTATGCTAGGTTCTAGAATACAAATGCAAAGAATTAAACAATCTCTGCTCTCAAGGAGCTTACATTCCAACAAGCATATGAAACAATAAAGAAAATAAATACAAAGGCGCTAATGACAAAGTTGTTTGGAGTGGGGGGCATCGGCAGTTGGAAAAACCCCGAAAGGCTGAATGTAGAGTATTTCTGAGCTTCTTCTAGAAGGAAGAGAGGAACTCTATAAGGAAGAAGGGATGAGGGAGAAAATTTCAGGTACAAAGAATATCCAATAAAATGCCCAGAATCGGTAAATGGACTGTCTCGTGTGAGGAAGAACAAGGAGAGCAGTGTCTCTGAATTGTACAGCATATGAGGAGGAAGGAGTGTAAGGAGACTAAAAAAGCAGAAAGCCACATTAAAGGCCTTTGGACACCAGAGGGTTGTATTTTTGATCCTAAAGGTAATAGAGAGCTATAGGGGTTTAGCGTGTGTGTGTGTGTGTGTGTGTGTGTGTGTGTGTGTGTGTGTGTGTGTGAGAGAGAGAGAGAGAGAGAGAGAGAGACAGAGAGAGAGAGAGAGAGAGAGACAGAGAGAGAGACAGAGAGAGAGAGATATTGAGGAGTTGAAGGTGATACCTAGGTTGTAAGCTTGGTTTTGGACATGTTGAATAAGAGATTTTACAGGACATCTAGTTTGAGATGTCCTCTAGGCAGTTGGATATGTGAAAGAGGTTAGGGTTGGAAAAGTAGATTTGAGAATCACCAGCATAGAGATAATAATTTAATTCATGGGAGCTAAAGAGACCACAAAATGAAATAGTATATAGAGAGAAGAGGGCCCAGGTCAAAGCCCTTTGGGATAGCCATGATGAATAGGTATGACTAGGATGAAGATCCATTATAGATAAGCCATGTTAGTATTTAATGATGGAGATACTGTGGAGGAGATTCCTTTTCAAGTATAGGTTAGAACAAACAGCCCCTGAGGTTCCTTCTACCTCTGGAATTCAGTGATTGTATAATATTTAATGTCGTGTGAGAGGTGCTAAATAAAAATATGTAGAAATCACAGCCTCCCATCTCCTACCCCCAGATTGCTTTAATCATACTTTTCAAATTGAATCAATTTCTCCTTCAAGAATACATCTTTATTGCTTCATTCCCCCAGATACAAGACTTATAATCTTCCCTCTTCTAATATTGATGAGCTGAAATGAAAATATCGAATGGCTGTTATACTCAGCTTTTAGCTCAAAAATTCTTGGTTGTTATATTTGAGTTCATTTTAAAGTTTTATTTTCTTTTGGAATGCCCTTTCATACCATTTTGCACAACATCCTAAGTCTTTTTCTTCCTTTCTTTCTTCCATTCTATTCCATTCATTTCAATTTGATACATTGACAAAGCTCTAGATTGGAAGTCAAGAGTCTTGCCTCAGTCATGAATTTGCTATGTGATCTTGGGCAAGTTGCTTGCTTTTTAGATTTCAATTTCATCTGTAAAATAATTTCAAAAACTGAAATTTCTTTAATCCTTTAGAGTTTTCGAAGTGCTTTACATTTATAAGAGAGTGTTGCTAAAACACCTATGATTGACTTAGGACTGACTGTCTCCGTACAAAAAGGGTAGAAATGTGGATAGGTAAATAGTGGAGATGACTTTGCTCCTTGTTCTTGGCTTTCCTCTGTGTCTTTTTTTCTACTTTGAGAGAATGGAAGAGACTTGGAGTGTGAAAAATGGGGATCTATAAACCCTCTCTGCCTCTTCCTCTTTTTCCCTTCACTTCTTTTTTCCCCCTTTTTAAAAGACTGTTTCCTTATTGTGCCAAGGCTAGAAGAGCAACAGCCACTCATGGGCCCAATCCTAATATTGATGGGTTCAGAAGCTTTAACCTGCTGTGCTTTTCTGACCTGGGCTGCTTCTACTCTCCTGGTAGCCTTTTGCTCCTGGGGGCTCACTATATTGATGCCAAACTTACCATGGGCATCTGATCAGTTTTACCTTTACTGCAGTTCAGAATTCCTCATCAAACTCATCCAATACCTTCAGTCTCCCTCAGTAGCAAAGATTATAGATATGTGCCACCACGGGCAGTCTCGGTGGTCTTTTTTTTCTAAAAGAACTGGAAAAGCTTTCAAAGCATAGTACATCTAACTCTTTTCTAAAGAGAGAGCCAAGGATTCGAGCTGAGCCAAAAGCTGGAGGCAGTGGAGACTAGAGCCAAGCCATTGCAGAGATTGCATGTCTGGCAGAAACTGTGCACCCAACTGAGCAGCATCTGACCACGGTGACTATACGACCAACACAGTATAGGTCAAGCAATAGTAGAACAATATGGCACCTCTCAAAAACATTAGCAGCCCTGAAGCTTTAGATGGGAGTGTTGCCCCTTTGTTTGTGGAACTCACCCATATATATTCCCTGTGTGTGCCTCTTCACATGGTTCTCTATGTATATGCACACAGTTATTACATATGTATGCATGAGAGAGTATGCCCCAGATATGTGGGAGAAAAGTTTCATCCCTATTAAACGATTGCCTGCTCTTTTTCTCACTATTCTACTTCATTAAATGCCTTCTCTTTAAACTAATTTTATACTTTGAGTGACTATTAAAAGTAAGTATAATGGTAGGGGCTCCACTACAGTTTTACGGGAGACTCATAGAATATGTTGACCCCAGGGTAGATATCGGGACCCACACCATGAGGTAGGAGGTGCTCCCAGATAGTATACCTATATTACCTTGTTTAATCTTCATAATCCTACGAAAAGTCCCCACAAACCAGCAGTAATACTCTCCTCTCTATTCTTACTCTCTTCCTGAGGAGCACAGGTTCAAACTTAAACTAGTTGGTACATAACATTTCCTCATCCTTTCTCCCTTTGAGGAGTCCCCACCAAATTTACTTTTATATGTGTGGCATAACTGAAGTTAATTTGCTTTCTTGCTCCACTAGGACAAATCCTGGTAAAAAAAATGTATCTATGTTGTAAGTTCAACCCATTTTTGGGCTGGGTCAAGCAAGTTGTTCTTCAGGGCTGGCTCCTCATTGGACTCAGCTATGGCTACAAATGGCTCTGGTTGTCAGTGGAATCTCAGAAGGCTTCGATAGATCGCCCCATCTCCCCATCTACCCAGTCACCTGTGTGCTCCCTTCTCCAACCATTTGTATACACATTCACTTTCAACTTAGCCTCTGTAGAGTCATTAATCTTTACGGCTCTTCAGCAAACTCAGTGACTTTTTATCCTTCCATAGTCACTTATGAATCTTCAGTAACACATGACCAGCAAATGACTCCCCAAAGTTCCATAGCTGGTTTAGGGGCAGTCAGGGAATATTGTTCATGTTCTATATAGCGTATCAGAAAGGGAAAACCTGCATATGCTCTAAGGACTGGTCAGGCCCCCACTATAATTAGAATAAAAAAGTTAGAGCAAGAAGGATCCTTAGAATCTAGAATGTTAGAAGATTGTAAGAGAAAGAACATTAGAACCTAGAATACTTTATATGGAAGAGACCTTATTGGCTACATAACCTAACTCATTTTGTAGAGAAGATAGAGGCTCTAAAGGTGAAAAAATTTGGCCAATGTCTCATAACAAATTAGTGATATAGAAAAGTAAGAACTCAGGTTTCTGAAACTTCCGTCCTATTACTTTCCTCTGTACCAAATTCTGTTCTGCTGAGTACAAGCCCTTTATCTGATACTGCTCAACTGGGGAAGGAAACCAAAGAAACCAAATTCATACAGGGAATTGGCAAAGAAGTACATGGGGGCTTCTGTGATTCTGTGAGCCAAGAAGGCGAAAAACTTCCTTACATCTTCAGAGAAGAAAACATGGTACAAAAAGGGTAGAAATGATCACAGAGTCATGCAGTGGGCTTTAGCCAAACCTGAAATTATTGACAAGAACAACAGAGATGTCATGATTTCCAGCTGATGACTCATATCACCATCTTCCCTGTTTGTTTTCAGCATTTTGATGGCTCCAGAAATGGGGAGAAAAATCCCTACTGAAATTCAGATATCATCTCTGGACACTAGAGACTTAATGGCTACTTCCAAAATTAACCAAATCATGAGTTTAGGCAAAGAGACACTAAACTCACCATGGATATCTCTACATTCTTGTTTCTGCTTTGGTGATAATGTAAAAAAGAAAGAAAAATCAGTTCTGCCACTGGAAGCTCTGAGAAAAAGAAAGGACATTCTAGCCCAATCCAAACTGAACTCTGAAAACAAACCATGTCTTCATTGAACTTACTATAATGGGGGAGAGTGAATGAGTGGTAAATAGTACCACAACTCCTCTTCTGCCCTCCAGTTTGATTTGGTGCTGAGTTTGTACCCTGACCTTTCTGGGGAGAATACATGGCCCAATGTTAAAAAGACTTGGTACTTTGATATGACACAAGAAATGCTGGATGGCCCTTTGGTTCTCCCCTATCCAACCTCATAACAGTAGAAGGGAGGCAAAATGCTATTTCAGTTAAAAAGGAGAGTTTTCTTTTAACTGGTTGTCTTCTTTCCTACTTCTGGACATGTGGAAAGCATTGCTCTTTCCTTAGGCTTCTTATGAGAGGTAGCAGATGGGAAGTGCCTTTCTCCCTATTCTCCCTCTGTATCAGCAACATGGTGTCTGTGAATACATGGCATGTAGGCAAGCTGAGCCTTGACCTTGGGCTCCTGGCTGCCTTTTCTCCTTTGGGTTTCTCACTTGAATATAGGTGACTGAATGGTGATTCTGAAATAGAAATTTCCAGGCGTGGAGGCAGGCTCATGAGTTCAAGCTATCTGAACTTATGTAGTCCTTAGTTAGAACTGACTGGCAACAGAAGAAATTTGTGTTTTGGAAGGGGCGACCATCAGTAGGAGGAGGAGATCCATCCCAGTCTGGCTTGCCAGAAGACATGGACTTGGAGGGAATTGTTGGATAGTAAAGAGCTTAGGTGAAATATGAAGTACCAATTTATCAGTTCCACATATTGCTTTATGTTGTAAAATTTAAATCTCAAACTCCCAGGAGGACATTAATAGTTACATTATTGTAAAAGCTTGTTTAAGCTTTTCTGTAAATGCATGGGGGTAGACCTTCTGTGAATTAAGCATTTCTTTTGTATAGAGGAAACAAACAGCTTACTAACGCTTGATCTTTATTTTAAACCAAGGATCTATTGGTGTGATCATCTTTCCACAACGTCTCCATCACTGATTATTTCCAAATTTGGTCAGAATTTAATTCTATTTCCATTTTGAGGTTGATCCACTGAAATTACTCTTTAATCTTTCAGCCAGTTGGCTGGCATCTTGCCATCTTGCCCACACAAACAGCATAGGACATCTAGGAATTACTTGATTCATCTCAGGGCTAAGATGTTAATTAAGACTTGAGGTGTGTCATTGACACTATAGCCCTGCCCTAAACTGGGCTTTGGTGGGGGGGAAATGCACTTTTTCTATGAACTTTCTTTTTTGAAGAGGGGGGTGAAATTGTTCATAGCACATTAATCATTAAGGGATGCATAGTTTCAGTAAAGATAAATTGTACAGGGGAGGGACACCAGAGCCTGCCAAATGCAGGCGTTTATTCCTGGTTGTCTGAAGATAGGTCATGGGTTTTTTCCTACCAGGTAGAGTTTTGGAAAAGGGAGAGGCCATTTAAAGAACAGATTAGGATTCCAAATGATATCTGAAGTGGGTGGCATTCTAGGCAAAGAAAATAATGTCAACAAAGTAAGGATAGGCTAGAGTAGTTCTAAGTAGCTTGTGGGGCCAGTTGTTAAATTTTCAGAGTGAGCATTTATTTCCCAAAAATTCATGACCATTACAAATTGGAGCTTGTTTATTGTTTTGTTATTGTCTAGACCTAGGAAAGTGTTAATAATGCAGAATCAACTGCAAAGGATATATGCATACATTTTTCTCCCAGAGGCCAGAAGCTGAATATTTACCAGCACACCCTCTTCTCCTTCTCCTTCACTCATTGCTCTATTAACGTTGCTTTAGCTCCTGGCCCAGCAGAAAGCTCAGGGCATAAAGTCATCCCCCGACTGAGGGCTAACAACAACAACGATAAATAATAATAATAATAATAACATCAATAATGACCTTCATGTGGCACTTTAAGGTTTACAAAGTGCTCCGCACCAATTATCTTCCTTGAGCTTCCTAACACGCATGAACAAAGGTGCAGACATTCAAAAGAATGGACCTATTTGTGGGACAAAGTACTTCAGTTTGACCGGAGCTTTGAGACCGTCATAATGGCATCAGATTGTGGAAGGCCTTGAATGCTAGGCAGTAAGATAGGTTAGAGAAAACTTTACTCTGTAAGTACTTTAGAGTCATCGAAGCATTTTGAGCAGTCTTGCAGTATGGGAAGGGTCTATTGGAGGGGATCTGTTCTCTTGTAATCTTAGGATCTCAGAGTTAGAAGGGACCTAATCTAGATTATCAAGTGATAGGGAACTCATTGCCTCTTGAGGTAGCTCAATTTGGGGATAGCTTGAGTCGTGCGGAAATTTTGTCCTATGCATCAGCAGCCTCCTTGTGATTTCCCCCCCTTTTTTGTGTATACACAGAGGCATTCAGACCATGGCTATAAAATAGGACAAGACTACATTCCCCATGGAGCTTAATCCTCAAATATGGGCCTGATTCAAGTTATCAGGACATGAATTTTCAAGATACTGTTTTGCTAGATGCAAGGCAATTTCATCATGATGTGCAGAGTCTGATTGGTATGAGAGGACTTTAGGGAACATGAAGGTTTAAAAGAAATCTTTTCTTTGAGAAATATGAAGGAAGACAGGCAGATTGTTTAGAAGTATAATTGAAGTGCCCAAGAAACTAGGGATTCTGTTATGTTCATGAGATCCAATGAAATAAGGAGAGAATATAAATAATCCCTGATGGACTACAGAGACAGTCTAGAGCAATATTCAATAATGATGCTAAGGATGTGTGCATTGAAAACCATTAGGTCTTAATTTTGGTTGACTCTGATAAAGCCTAACCCATGCCCCAGTCAACTATTTTCCAAATACCCTAGGAGAAGAGAAGAGAGAGTTTGAATTATTTGTTCAGAAATGAATGATGAAAATAATGTTTTTATTGTTTTATTTTGCAATTCTTTGTTGATTAAAAATTTTGCTATTTTATTGAATGACTCAAAAAGTTCCCAGTTTCAATCTTGGTATGGGTTTGAGCCAAAGGACATAATAATTGTCATCTGAAATGCTCCCACATCAAACTGTTAATGTGAATCAGAGGTGAGTGTCATGTTGGTGAATTTGTGGGGGCCCTTATTTGGGCATGTTTATTATTGTAATGTACAAAAAGTTTAAGAGGCATAGTTGGTGGGTAATTAATCATTTTACTAATAATGCTAGCATATTATTAACAAAAAGATGTTCATTTAGCCATCTGTCTTAGACCAACGATTCCTCAAGGTACCCTCTCAAAACCTATATGCCCTTGGAAGATTGGGTATTTCTAAGGGTGGAAATAAATTCTGATTGGTTAACAATTAATGACAGAGTGAATATTATAATGAGAAGTGGACTTATTTTAAGGAGGTTCTGGGATACATGACTCTAATCCCTCAGTCTTGGTCAAAGAATCCCATCTACAAAAGGGAGGATCCACATTTTCCCAGACCTGTCTGAGCGAAATACGATGGTCCAGAATTCATCAATTCTCCTAACGTTTTGAACAGATCCGAGGTCTCCCTCTCAATATGAGCTCTGTGACCTTCAAAGGCTGCCCGAGCAACCTACAGGGGCTGACTCCTGAATGAGGAAGTAGAAAAGGGGAAAAACCTGGTCCTAATTCAATAATTAGTTATAAAATACAAGAGAGAAATAATCATTTTTCTTGTTATATTTATGAAAGCTTATGATACTTATGAAGATACTGAATCAAGAGAAGGCACTAGTGGGACACATTTAGCAGAAGGAATGGGAGGAAGTAAGGGTAAATTGTCCTGTTGCTTACTGCCCCACCCCAAAAGCAATGAGTAATGAGATATCCTTAAGCCCTATCTACCCAACACCCGTATCAATTGCTCATTCTCACTACTAGCTGTTTAGTTCTTTATTTCCCTTTATCTCATATTTGACCCTAGCCATCTTGATCCCCAGCACTAAATCCTGATGGCTCCCCACCATGTCCCTATTCTTGCCCCTCACATTCTCCCTCCTTTCTTTCCTGTCCTACTGAAGTCCCTGCCTATACAACAGAAACACTAAAAAAGTATTGGCAGACTCTTTTTTAGGGAGATGTTACCCAATTGATGGTAAAAATAGCAGATGGGCCTGAGCTAAAGCTTTATTAGTTAGCCTCATTAGCCTGGATGGTAGTAGAGAGCACTTCAGAGACCCTGAGATCAAATGATTTCTAGTAGAAATGGAAAGTTGAAATATTGTCAAGCAAAGATAATGAAAGATTTAGTGTGGAGTCTTGAATCCCAGAGAAGTCATGCTACTTCCAGTAGAGTGCAGAGACAGCAGAAAGAAATATGATGATATCTACAGAGGACATTAACAACTTTGCAGTTATGATTTTGTGGAATAACTGGCTACATTTGTACCTTTGCCACATGTGTCCTGGTGTGGGTACCCATCATGCATGTGCTCTGGTCCCATGTGTCTTTTGGATGTGTGCCCTCCTCTACTAGTGGTGTGGTAACCTGTAGGAGAGTATACCCCATATATTGACTCATGATTTGATTTGCTATGCTTATGATTGATTAAATATCTTTTGCTTTGAAATAATGTGTTTTATAACTGGACAGCACTATCCAGATCCAGACACCTGTATCTTGGCTGCTTTGTACCCAGGCGTCTAGAAAGATATGTCAATGGTCCAGCCCTTAGTTACCTGAACCAGTTAAAATTTGAAAGCAGTTCCAATACCTTTTAAGGAAAAACTAGCCTGACATGGATAGGGAGAGGTGTGGGAAAGAATACTTAGTATATTCCATATACCATCATCAGCACTTGCCTAAACTATTTAATAGCATCCTTCCTTTCCTCATACTTCCAGTTTTTCCTTCTCTAATCCATCTTCCATAAATCTTCTAAAATCACCTTCCCAAAACACACTGCTCTGTTTATAAATCTTCAATGGCTTCACATTGCTTCTGGGCTAAAATATCAACTCCTCAGCCTTGCATTTAAAAACCTATTCAGTCTGGCTCCAATCTGTCTTTCTTGCCATATTCCCATTTACTCTCCTTCATTCACTAAATATTCTAGCTTAACGGGCTTATTAGATCTTCCAGCATTCCATCTGCCACCTTGGTACATTTGTTCAAGCAGCCTCCCATACGTATAAAGCTCTTTCTTCCAAACTACACTCCTCTGAATCCTCATCTTCCTTTAAAGGCTCAACTCAGATATGGCTTCTTGGATGAAGTCCATCTGTTTTGCTGATTCCCTGTTGTTAGTGTTTTCTCCCTCTTCAAATGACTTTGTATTTTCTTATTTCTGTATATATTGTACTCCACCTGCTTAAAAATATTAGCTCCTTGGAGGCAGGGACAGTTTCATTTTCTTAAAATTTCCAGCACAGTTAGTGCAAGGCACTAATAAGTTTGACAAATTAAACTGAAATCAATCACTAAACATTTATTAAGCACCTACTGTGTGACAGGAATTGTGCTAAGCTCTGGGGATACAAAAAAGGCAAAAGACAGTTCATGCCTTCAAGGAGTTTATAATCTAATGGGAGAGCCAACATGCAAACAAAAATCTACAAAGCAAACTACATTTAAGATAAATAGAAAATAATTAAAAGAGGAAAGCACTAGAATTGAGGGGAAAGAATTCTTATAGAAGGTGAGATTTTAGCTGGGACCTAAAGCAAGCCAGGGATGTCAGTAGGCAGAGCAAAGGAGGGAGGGAGAGCATTATAGACATGGGGAACAATCAGAGAGAATGTCTGGAGCCAAAAGATGGAATGTCTTGTTTCCAAAATATTCAGGAGGCCAGTGTCACTGGATGAAAGAATACATGTGCAGGAGTAAAATATACCTTACTTTCCAGAATTCTGGAAAGGTGAGAGGGGACTAGATTATTAAGGGCTTTGAATGCCAAACATTTTGTATTTGCTCATGGAGGCAATAGGAAGCCACTGGAGTTTATTGAGTAGAGGGGGTGTATGTAGAAGAAGTCTAGAGGGTGTGACATGATTGAACCTGAATTTTAGGAAAACCACTTTAGTGACTGATTGGAGGATGGATTGGAGTGGGGAGAGACTTGAGACAGGTAGCCCCACCAGCAAGCTATTACAGTAATCCAGGTACGAGGTGATGAGGGCCTGCACTAGAGTGGTGGCAATGTCAGAGGAGAAGAGGGTACTATCTAAATGTTAGCTATTTTTAACACACAAAATCTCTGTTAAAGATCTAGTCAATTCTCTTTAGGTTTTCCTGAAAATAGATTTTTATTGTTATCTCTCATTTTTATATCATCAAGATTTCAGCCCATTTCCCTCTTCATCCCCCTCCCAGAGAGTTTTAACAAATACCTCGTAAGAAAGAAAAAGAGAAAGAATGAAAAGAAAAAAAAGCCCAGACAAACTCATTGACACATTGAGAGAAAACTGAAATTATGTTCAGTGTTGCACATTCTTGGACATCCTCCTTTCCATCTCTGCATAGGAGCAGAGGAAGGTGTTTTCTTATGTCTGTTCCTTGGTGTAGTAGGAAGGCCGAATTTATGATCTCAAAAAGGATCATATAAATATCAGAATGGTTCGAAATCGTTGGGTATACAGAATTCTCCAAGCAGAAGGCATCAAAAAATTTATTCAGGGCCCAGAGCAACAAATTAGCGAACCAACCTCCCCATTCCAGTATTGTGAACACAAGCCTCCAGGCCCAGTAGGCCCGCCT
>JAQQSZ010002252.1:0-14817 GCA_028646595.1 Phalanger gymnotis | reverse complement strand
GGGGGGGGGTGGAAATGGGGAGAAAATTTGTAATTCAAACTCCTGTGAAAATCAATGCTGAAAACTAAACATTAAAAAAATAATAATAATAAAATAAAAAAAAAAACAATTTCTTTTTCTGAAAAGATAAAAGAAAACAACTGACCTTGAAAATACATCCAGGAGAAATAATTTAAGTTATTGGACTACCTGAAAGATGAAGGGGGCAGGGCTGGAAAGCATCTTTCAGGAAATTATGAAGGAAAACTTCCCTGATATCCTAGAACCCGATAGTAAAATAGTCTTTGAAAGAATCCGCCTAAACAATCCTAAAAGAGATCACAAAATGAAAACTCCAAGGAATATTGCAGTCAAATTCCAGAATTATCAGGTCCAAGAGAAAATACTCCAAGCAGACAGAAATATATCAAGGTGTCACAGTTAGAATTACATAGTATTTAGTAGATTCTACATTAAAGGATTAGAGGGCTTAGAATGTTATATTCTGGAGCAAAGGAGCTGAAATTACAATCAAGAATCAAGTACCCAACCAAATCAGGCATGATCTTTCCAAGGAAAAGATGGACATTCAACGAAATACAGGATTTCAAACTTTCCTGATGGAAAAAAAAACAGACCTAAACAGTAAACTTGATCTTCAAATACAATACTGAAGAAAAGCATAAAAAGATTAACAGGAAATAAAAAAGAAAATAACATGTTATTCAGTAAGATTAAACTGTTTACCTCTCCACATAGCAAAATTATACTTGCAACCCTTTAGAATTGTATCCCTATTAGCACTGTTAAAAGGAGTATACATAGACAGAGGGCATGGGTATAAGGACTTTGATGTGATGATATAAAATAAATTAAGGGGTAAAAAAAGGATTGTACTGGGAGAAGAGGAAAGAGGGAGATAAAATAGTGTAAAATACATTATATGAAGAGGCACAAAAGATCTAGTATGTTAGAGGGAAAGAAAGAGAGGTGACCATTGTTTGACCCTTACTCTAATTGTATTTTGCTCCAAGAGGGAAAAACATACACACTCAGTAGGGTATAGAAATTTATCTTTCCCTATAGGGAAGTAGGAGAGGAAAAGGGAAAGGAAAATCAGAGCTAATAAAAGGGACAGCAGAAGGGAGGGCAGAAATAGAAGGGGAAAGGGGAAATAAAAAAGAAAGTGACTCATAGAAGGGGGACAGATTGAGGGAGTAGTGGACAGAAGCAAAACCCTGGTGAGGGTTTTGACCTTTGAGCAGGTTGCGTTTATACCACAAATTCAGGGCTGGTTCAATATTATGAAAACTATCAACATAATTGACAATATCAATCAAAAAATTAACAGAAATTATATTATTATCACAATAGATGCAGAAAAAAAGCTTTTTTTTTGTAAAATACAGCCACCATTCCTATTTAAAAAAAAAACACTAGAAAATATGAGAATAAATTGAGTTTTCCTTAAAATGATAAGTTGGTCGTTTCCTTCATTCTTGAAGAGGACCAAAATGACATCACTATGCTGATAAGACCAATATGAGGTTGGAATGCTTTACCACAGGTTCAGCACAAATCGTCCATGTGAACATTTGGGGTGGTTTCTCTTATTTTGCACGTTCTGCATTTCCTTTGAGCTACTTCAATTCTGCTTTGCTCATAGAACCCTGCACCTTCTGTAATGGGGGCATGCCATGCTGAGTGGTCCCTTGCCAGTGTCTCCCATGTCACACAATCAATTTTAAAATTCTTGAGAGAGACTTTGACAGTGTCCCTGTATCACTTCTTCTGACCACCATGTGAATACTTGCCCTGTGTGAGTTCTCCATAAAACATTCTTTTTGGCAAATGTACTTTTTGCACCCAAACAACATGGCCAGCCCATCAGAGATGCACTCTCTGAAGCAGAATTTGAATGCTTGGCAGTTTAGTTTATGTAAGGACCTCAGTGTCTGGTACCTTAAACTGCCAGGTGATCTTAAGAATCTTCCTAAGGCAATTCCTTCAGGAATGCTGGATTTGTGTTGTCTATAAGTGTGCACATATTGCACTTGCCGATGGTGAGTGGAAACCTCTTTGCAGATGTTTTTGTACGTTTTTTTTTTTCTGTTTCAAATACAAAATGGGATTCCCCACCTGTCATGGTAATCAGACCAGGGTTGGATAAACAGACAATTTTTAGGGCACCTTTTCTAGCCCCTTCCTCACACCAGCAGGTGAGCAGTGCAATGCTTAAAAGGCTGCTCGGACACCCAGGGGGCTGCCAAATTCCACTGCTGTTTCCAATGAGAAATGACCCTATGGCCTTGGCTGCCCATGTGCAGGATTGTGATTACAGCTCCCAGTGTATCCACACCTGCTGCTTTGTCACTTGTCTGTTGACATAGGACTTTGAGATGGTTATAATGGTAAAATGGTATGGGCAAAGTCTTGATTCATGCATAAATCGGATTTAAGTGAGGCAGAGTTGTACAAAATAATTGGCCTCATTCTTTCCTCCAGAGTCATCACAATCCAGTGGCAAGACAGAATAAAGATGACTGGTGATAGCTCAAGATGCAGTGGTTTCTTTGACATCTAACCAAACTGTAAGTGCTCCCCGGCACCTACTTCAGCTGCCTTTCTGGCCTTTGGAACTAATTGCTCTCATCCACCCATTCCACCAGGGGAAGTCTTCACATGCTTGGGGTAGATACCCCCCTAATTTACCAATGAGTTTGAGACCCCTTGGTTACCCTCAGCCTGGTTTAGCCCACCTGCAGAAATGGTTTACTGTGGCTGCTATGCATCCTACAGGTTCTCGGAATCACAGGTGAGAACTGGGTGAAACAGGTGGACACAAAAAGTGGAAAGCAGCCCTGAAAAGGGCTCAGCAGCCATCGCACCAGAGGTACCAATCCTCCTTGAACACACCCTACACACCCAAAATGATAAGTAGTGTCTATCTAAAACAATCAGCAAACAATATAAGTAATGGATATAAGCTAGAAGTATTTCCAATAAGACTGGGAGTGAAACAAGGATGTTCATTATCACCATTGTTATTCAATATTGCACTAGAAATATTAGCTTTAGCAATAAGAAAAGAAAAGGAAATTGAAGGAATTAGAATAAGCAATGAGCAAACAAAGCTATCACTTTTTGGAGATGGTATGATGGTATACTTAGGGAATCCTAAAGAATCAAGTAAAAAATACTTGAAATAATAAATAAATTTAGCAAATTTGCAGCATATGAAATCAACCCACATAAATCATTGGCATTTCTACATATTAACAGAAAGCTGAGAAGCAAGAAATAGAAAGAGAAATTCCATTTAAAATAACTATAGATAATATAAAATATTTGGGATGCTACCTGCCAAGACACACACAGGAATGATATGAACAAAATTACAAAACAATTTTCACAGAATTAAATTTAGATCTAAAGAATTGGGAAAATATCAACTGATCATGAGTAGGTTGGGCTAATATAATAAAGTGACAATTCTACCCAAACTAATTTACTTATTCAGTGCCATACCAATCAAACTACCAAAAATATTTTATAGCACTCAAAAATATAACAATGAATTTCATCTGGAAGAACATAAGGTCAATAAATATTAAGGGAATTAATGAAGAGAAATGCAAAAGAACTTGATCTAGCTGCACCAGATCTAAAACTATATTATAAAGAAGCAATCATTAAAACTATTTGATTCTGGCTAAGAAAAAGAGTGGTGGATCAGTGGAATTCATTAGGCAAACACGATATTGTAGTAAATTACTGTCATAATCCACTGTTTGGTAAACCCAAAGACTCCAGCTTCTGGAATAAAAGCTCATTATTTGACAATAACTGCTGGAAAAAAAATGTGAGAAGTATGGAAGAAATGAGGAATAGACCAACATTCAGACCATAAAAATGTAATATCAAAATAGATACATGATTTAAATGTGAAGGCTGATACTATCAGCAAATTAGGAGCAAGGAATAGTTTACCTACGTGATCTATGGAGAAGGGAAGAAATGAGGACCAGACAAGAGATAGAGAACATTATGAAATTCAAAATGGATAATTTTGATTATATTAAATTAAAAGGGTTTTGCACAAACAAAACCAATGCAACCAAGATTAAAATAAAACCAGAAAGCTGGGAAACAATTTTTACATCAATCGTCTCTGGTAAAGGCCTCATTTCTCAAATATATAGACTACTGAGTACAATTTATAAGACTACAAGTCATTCCCCAATTGATAAATACTCAAAGGATATGAATAGGCAGGTTTCAGGGAAAGAAATTAAAGCTATCTATAGTCATATAAAATGCCTTAAATCACTATTGATTTGAGAAATGCAAATTAAAATAACTCTGAAGTACCACCTCATACCTATCAGACTGGCTAATATGACAGAAAAAGAAAATTATGGGTATTGGAGAAGATATGGGAAAATTGGAACACTGACACATTCTTGGTAGAGTTGTGAACTGATTCAACCCTTCTGGAGAACAATTTGGAGCTATGCCCAAATGCTATAAAACTGTGTATACTCTTTGAACCAGCAATGCCACTACTATGTCTGTATCCCAAAGAGACATAAAAAAGGGAAAAGGACCCCTATGTACAAAAATATTTATAGTAGCTCTTTGTGTATTGGCAAAGAATTGTAAATTATGGGGATGCCCATTAATTGTCAAATAGCAGAATAAGTTGTGGTATATGAATGTAATGGAATACCACTGTACTATACAAAATGATAACCTCTGTTTTGGGGGCAAGTAGGTGGTGCAGTGAGTGCACTGGCTCTGGAGTCAGGAGGACTGACTCAAATCTGGCCTCAGACACTCGAAGCACTTACTGTGTGACCTTGGGCAAGTCACTTAACCCCAATTACACTGCCTTCCACCCTCCAAAATAAAATTTTTAAAATGATGAGCAGGCAGATTTCAGAAAAACCTGGTAAGATTTATATGAACTGATGCCGAGTAAAGTGAGCAGAATCAGGAGAACATTGTACATAGTAAGAGTAACATTGTGTGATGATCAACTCTGATAGACTTGACTCTTCTTACAAGTACAAGGACATAAGACAATTCCAAAAGACTCATGATGGGAATGGCTATCCACATCCAGAGAAAGAATTATAGAGTCTGAATGCAAATCAAAGTGTACTATTTTCATTTTTTTTCTTCCTCTTGTTTTTTCCCCTTTTGTTCCGATTCTTCTTGCACAACAAGTCTAATATGTAAATATGTTTGATATGATTATACGTGTATAACCTACATTAATTCTTTGTCTTAGGGAAGGAGGAGGGAGGAAGGGATAGGGAACAATTTTAAACTCAAAATTTTACAAAAATAAATGTTTAAAACTATTTTTGCATTACATTATTAGAAAATTTATTATTACATGGAAAAAATAAAAAATCAATTTTTAAAAAGTATGAAATAACATAATTTGAGCCAAAGTGCTTTGCAAAATGGAAAAGAAGACTACATACCTTAAAACCACCACCACCACCAGTACTGCTGCTGCTGCTGCTGCTGCTGCTACTACTACTAGTACTTGCGTTACTTATATCACTACTGCTACAGCTGAGGAAGAAGAATTAAAATGTCATTATGCATATAAAATGTTTCAAACTTCAAGGGCCTTATTGATAGAACAAGTAGATTTACTGTCATTTCACTAGAAAGTTAATTCTTCATCTTTATTTCAAATTGGTACCTAGCAAAAAAATCCTGAATGATCAAAATCTATAGAAAAAATAAAGAATTAAATAGTAACTCGGGTGTTGCAGACCTGGGTTTAAATCCCACTTCAGATTTTTACCAGTTGTGTGATACTGAGAAAGTAAGTCAAACTCAATAGGCCTTAGTTCTCTATTTTTAAAATTATTATGTGGGCATATGTGGTCTCCGAAGTCCTTTCATATTCTTAATATATGATCTTACTACCTCTCTCTGATGTTTCGAAGGCCAG
This sequence comes from Phalanger gymnotis, assembly GCA_028646595.1. Classification (NCBI taxonomy): domain Eukaryota; kingdom Metazoa; phylum Chordata; class Mammalia; order Diprotodontia; family Phalangeridae; genus Phalanger; species Phalanger gymnotis. The sequence continues at coordinate 8,864 of JAQQSZ010002252.1, read as the reverse complement.
TCTTGAAACAAGGTCTTAGTTTTGAAAATATTTCTTTATTTTGTAAGCCATTGATAACACAGACTCTGATAATTTGGAGATATTCCTCAGTGTAAGAACAGACATCCCAACATTTGTCAATAACTTCCAAGAGCATTGCTACATTGTTAGTAAGATTCAGTCAGTCATGAATTAGGTAAAGAAAAGTAAGTAAAGGCATGTAATCCATTACAATGTCATGCAAATGGTTTGCCAATGACTGGTTCTGAGCTCAAGACCTACCTCATCTATTCCTGTTTGGAAATATCAAATTGGATGTCATTTGGACATCTTGAAGTCTACGTGTCCAACACAACTCATTATTTTTCCTCCTGAATCCTCCCTTCATCCTAAGTTGCCTCCTCATGTTGAGGAGATCATGATTCTCTTAGCCATCCAGGCTTACAAGGCTAATGTCAGCTTCCATTCCTCAACTGAACTCAACATTTATTCAATCTGTCATTAACCTTTGTTGGTTTTAAATTAATAATGTCTCTCATCTCCATCACCTTTTCTCAATACACAGAGTCACAACCTCTGGAAATTTTCTCGATACCTCTTATCTTGAATATCACAGTCACCTTCTAACTGATCTGCTTGCCTCAGTCTCTCTCCCATCTAACCCATACTCCACTCAGCTGCCAAAGTGATTTTCCAAAAGCATAGTACTGATCATCTGACTATCTCGCAAAACATCAAAGGCCTCTTATTACATCCAAGATCAAGCATGGCATACTTTTTTCCCACTCTTAAGCCCAATTATAAGCTTGTCCCTTCCTATCTTGTCAGTCTTCTAATACTTTACTCCCTTCACAGACTCTACAACTTAGCACCACTGACCCACTTGCCATTCGTCAAACACTATTCTCTGTTTTGGTGACTGTACTGGCTTGCTCCCATCACTGGCATACTCTACCCATTCACTCTTCCTTCCTTGAAGTTTCTCTGACTTCAAGACTGAGCTCAAATTCTAGTATAGTCCAAGGAGAGAGGGTTTTGGAATCAAAAGCACCTGCCCTTTACCCATCTGGAAATGTGACTTCAGGTTCATTTCTCAGTGGTCTGCCAGGCTACTCTCTAAGGATATGTGTAACAAAAGGAATGTGGACTTGCCTTGGTAGAGTGAGTTACTCACTAGGAGCTCTCCAGATGAAATCTGAAGGCCAACTTCCAAAATAAAATGAAAGAAAGGGGTGGTAGTGGTGAGCTACTATCTCCTGGAAAACTAAAGAGATCAGATTCTATTTATTACACCATGACTGAATCATGTGCAGAACGTGTTTGGAAAGGCATCTCTAGAATAATAACTAGCATTTATATAGCCCTTTGGGGTTGGTAAATGGTTGTTTGTTTTTACATACATTGTCCCAGTTGAAGTAGAAGTTGCTGAAACAGGCTTGAGAAAGGAGAAAAAAAAATACACTGTGGGTCTCTGAATGTTTTAGCTATTATGCAAGGCTTAAGTTCTGGGAGAAGGAGATCCACACAGGCCTCATTATAGATAATTTCTTCTTTGTCCCTTTCTACTTGGATTACAGCTTTATATTCCCCTCTAGACTTCACCCATGAATCGATGTAGTTTATCTACCGTGGCAGAGAAGCTTCCTCATGATAAGTTCACTCAAGGTCTTGACTTCTCACACCGGATGTATACTCTGCCTGAAATCCTTGTCTGATTGGCTGGTTCCTCCTATAGCCTCCATTTTAAGGAAAAATGCCTCAGACAGCCAAGCATTCACTCCTCTCTAGGTTTTACTCTTAACTCTGCAAGTTTACTCACCTTGTCCACCTCCTCTTGTCCATTCTAATATAAACTCCTTGAGGGGAGGGACTATCTTTCCATTTGTATTTATATTCCCAGTGCAGAGCTTAATGCCTGGCACAAAGTAAAACACTTTATAAATGCTCATTGACTTGCTTGTTAATAGCTGCCAGTACATATGGGGATTTGAAAGTCTACTGGAATATTTAAAAGGATTTGAAAGTGGCCTCAGTGCAGATCTATGCCAACTTGTGGCTTTGAAAGACAAGTCAAGAAGCTGTTTTTCAGGGGGTTTCAGTGGTTGGGAAGAGGGCATTCTGGAAGTACACCCTCAGAAGACTAGCAAGTTAATGCAAAGTTAATGAGAGTCTAGAGAATGAAAGATAAGACGGCCCAATGGGAGCTTGGCTTGGGAGACCAAGCAAGGAGCTGAGTGTGCTTTAGAACCTCTGAGCACATGATCAATTGGGCTGTGTATTTGAAGTGACAAACACTGGCCCATCAAAGTAAAATCTGCATATGGATCAAACTGGCACTTGATTTCAATTACTCCACCTCCAAACCCTTCCACAGTGTTATAGCAGTGCAAACAGAACCCTCCTTTAAGGCTGGCAAGATGAGTTTCTATTCAGTACAACCTCTCTGAATCATGCTGATGTACAATTCTCCTGTTTGGGGGTAGAAAAGGTAAATGTCCAGGGCAAAGGATTGGATTTGGAGAGATACTATAGCACAGAGGACATTGAATTGGGCCCATTTAACACAACATCTCATAGACAGCATCTTGTACTGAATTCTGCTCCATTTAAAGAATGCTTTAGCGCAAGTTCTTTGACTTTCTTCTCAGCCACTCTCAATTTCATTTTAAATACCCTTGCACCATAGAGGGATTTTCTAGATTATTGTCTCTTAAAATTCTTTTACTTTTCACCTTCTGCAATCTCCCTTTTTATATATCTTGATGTAAAATCTTAATACCATAGTAGAACTGGAGCAAAGATCTCCTGAAGCTGTCTGCCAAGGATTGACTGGATTCATGTATTGTCTGTGGCAGGCATCGTATATTTTGCCTAATTAAGATAAGGCTGTTGCTTCTCTGCAGATTGTCCCTAATACAGAATTTATTGATGCAGCATTACACAGTGGTTCAGAGTGATAAAAGGCCTTGGAAACTCAAGCCAAAGGCACCCTGAGTTGAAATTGGAAAGGCTCACTAATAAAGATAGATTTGCTGGCAGTGACTGGCCTGTGCTTCCTCACCAACTTCCTGAGCAACAGTCTTTCACCCCAAGAAAACTGTATTTTCTCCAAGTGACACCTCTATAATAAAGAACACAATTGGTGCCTGTCTCGAGGTAGACTTGGGTTTTAAAAGGTTGTGTTTTTTTTCCCCTAAAGAAAAAGGAGAGGCGCCTCACAAATTCTAATTCTTTGGCTTCTTGAGAAGTCTCTAAGGCGACAGTCTATCCTCCAAGGAAATTATCCCATCTCATCATAAAGGCCTACTTGAGTATGGTGTAATAAAGTTGGATGCCCTGGGGTGGAGTCCTAGATCTGGAAACATACTATTTCTATGATTTTTGGCAAGTTATTTCTCTCCAGCACTCAGTTTCCTCATCTGTAAAAAGAAGAGATTGGACTAGATACCTAGGGAGTGTCTTCTTTCTCATAAACTTTGACGTTTGCACAGTTTTGTGCTAGATTATATACTGTTCCTTGTGGTTTTCTACCTGTTTCATGACTGAGTCTTTTTCACAATGTTGTGATGCTCTTGGGTCCATTGATAAATGTCGAGCTTTTTGTCCTTACACTAGGCAATATTTCTAAATTATGGGATGTTATGCCATCTATGGCTTACATGCTAGAGAAAAGTTTTCAAAATTAAGACCTTGATTCAAGTGTGACCTTTGACATATCATGGTTCTGTGTACCTAGCCAAGTCACCTTAAATCTCTCATTGCTCTATGCAACTAAGACTATTAGTTTCAGAGAAGATCATGATCTTAATTGTTAGAGGGAAACTTTTTCTCTTGGAAGTTCCTTATATAAATGAATTTACACTTCTAGTCCCTGCCTATGCCAGCAGTTGGGTTTTCTCCTTTCTGTGCTGTAAGTATTCACTTGCTCTGGGAATCATCATTCAACACCTGTCAGCCTCTTCTATTTTGAGGGCAAGAAGGTGAGTAACCAAGCCAAGTGAAAGAAAATGATAATATGCTGTTTATTTTTGTATCTATTGGTCTAGCCAGAACACAACTAATTCTTTCCCAGAGGAGGGAGTGAGGGAAGTGCCTTGGCTTTGTGATTTTTTTTTTATTTTTCAGAATTCCTTTGTCTCACTTCCAGCTTCACCACTGTGTTCCAGAAGGTGATCCCTGAACTGGTTGTCAGAGCTCCTGGCTGTTGATCCTAACCTTTCTGCTAACTAGACATATGTCAAGTCATGGAAACCATCTTGAGCACTGTACAGAGGGAAGAAAGGCAAAAGATCATTATGTTTAGCAAGAGTAATATTATTCACATAGGCATAAAACAAAAGTGTAAACTTCAAAGTTTAAAAAGGCAAAGGCCAGCCTGTACAAAAGAAGTATTATTGATGAAGCTGTAAAAGCTGGACTTTGATTAAGTGAAGCATTCCAAAGACACTCATTTCCATGTTGTCTAGGTAGATCATTAGATCAAAGGTTATACATTTTAGAGCACGAAAAGAGTGTGCAAATCAGCATATGCAGCACCTCATTTTTTTCAGATGAAGAAGCCAAAGCATTGTTTTAACAATCTGGCAAGCAGCTTCTGTGGGGGGTCCAGATCCACCCACAGCCAGCACCCAGAAAGCTGCCGGACAGCCAGAAAGCCCAGGTTCTTTTAATCTGCCTTAATAAGGAGAGCAAGGTGAAGGGGTTGGCAAGCTTACTTTAATTCAGCACACAAATATCCTTCACTTATTTCAGGGGAAAAAGCCAGCACCCTGAACTTCAGAGCAAAATACAAGCAAACTACAAACATCAACAGACAGACCTTGTCTGATTCAAATCCCAATACATAGTTACCAGAGTTCAACAAAGTCTCAGCATCTGGGTTTACAAGCTGGAGGGCTTCTTAGCTACAGTTGCCCGGAGTCTCTTCATCAACACCATCTCAAGAGCCCTGAAACAAATTGCAAACAGACAAACCCAATATAATTCATACTTACCAACATCTAGGTTCAGCCCTGGGAGCTCAGAACAAGGGCTGGCCCAGTGTCACGCACGCCACCACTGCTTTAGTAAAGAGCTCCAAGGAAGAAGAGGCCAACCCCTGGCTTTTATATCTTTGTTAGCGTCAGGGGTGAGTCACACATGCCACTCGCCCACTTGACCTAAAATCGCCGCAAAGAGACAGACTTAAACCCAAGTGGTCTAAGAGTCTTTGCTGTCCCAGACATGTAAACTAGGCCCTCCCTGGAGTTAGCCCCACCTTGGGCCCCACCTCAGTCATCAGTCCACAACCACATAGGTTCCACACCTAATAGGGGTTTGGGCCTGGGGCTTAGCATTACTCAAAGCAAACAAAAGCCAAACTCTTCAAGGGCACTAAGTGCTAAGGAGCCCATTTTGCTTAACAACACAAGCATACAGAGGCAAAATTATTTGCCAGGTCTTTATAGCTTGTTTGAGTGTAAGGTAGCATTCTAACCCAGTGTAATAGTAATTAAGGTGGGACTTCTAGCTGTTGACCTTTAATGATTCTGGCCTTTGTTTGAATGGGACAGATAAAGGAGGGTGTTTTTGTATTTCTCTGCACTGAGACAATTGGGAGTCATTGATTGATCTGTATCTGATGTGATATTGGGGGTGGGGAACTTCTCCACACCCAGCCTGGGTGAGGTCAGGGCCCTGGAGGCCCTGAACAGGATATATAAGCACAGAGGTTAGAGTTCTCTCTCAGAGCTCTGCTCCATAGCAGGAGTGGCAAGTGACTCTGGGCCAGCCCTTGAAATGAGCTCCCTGACTGAACACTCAGATGTTGGTAAGTACGAATTGTATTTCGCCTGTAATTCAGGGTGCTGGTTTTTCCCCCTGAACTAAGTAAATGATATTTGTTTGCTGCATTAAAGTAAGATTGCTAACCCTTTAACATTGCTTTCCTTAAATAAAGCAAATCAAAAAGGACCTGGGCTTGCAGAGTTCTGTGAGCTGGTTGTTGTTGGTTTTACACCCTCACAGCAGCTGCTAGCTGGTTCGTTGATACATCCAGGTCTTCCTTACTTCACTTTTAGCCCTTTATCCCTCATACTGCACAGTATATATATACATATATACATATGTATGTGTGTGCATATGTGTATATGTATGTATATATGCATATGTATGTAGATTTATATATGTATGCATGTATATTTGTGTATGTATATATGTGTGTATGTGTATATATGGATATACATATGTGTATATATTTTATATATCTATATCTATATCTCTATGTAGATAGAAATATATATATGTGTATATATATACATATATGTATATATATACACATCTTGAGTTCTATAGGTATCAATATGAACAAAGATGAAGTCAATTTCCTCAAAGGGTTTGCAGACATTCTTCTATTAATAGTATTTTGTGGGTAAATGGTAGGGTCTCTATCTTTCCTATTATCTTCATCAAGAACCAGCATGGAGGAGGGGATATTAATGTCAAAAAGTCCTCAGTTTTCTTCATGCTTCAGATGCTACTAGCTTTGTGACTGTGAACAAGTCATTTAACCCTTCTATATTTCAGTTTCTTGATGAGTAAAATAGAGATAAAAGTTGCAGCAACCTGTATGGTTGATGAAAAGATCAAATGAGATAATGCTTTACAAAGTGACATTACAAAGGGCTTTATATGTGTTAAATATTTTTACAAATATGAGATATTATTGTCAAGGCAGTGGCATTGCGAAGTGGTGTTTTGAACCTAGTTTGAGGCAGGGGGAGACATTGTTTAAATCTTACTTTTGACATTTATTATCTGATCATTTTTTTAAACATTTTTGAAACTTTTGTTTTTCTTAAATGTAATTTGGGGATAATAATACCAATATTACCTAATTCATAGATCTGTTGTGGCTTTCAAAGGAGACAACGCATATGAGCATTGCCTGAAAGCATCTTCCAATTTTCAGAGCTTGTCTCTTAATAGAAAGATATTCCAGGTTCAAAGTTATCTGGGGGCTATGTAGCACATAGACATGGCCCAAGAGTATCCACCAATGTATGATCATTCAGCAGTCAGGCAAAAGACAAAATTAGTTCAAAGCCAGTGAAATGACATAAGAAAACTAGCATTTTTTCCTATTCTCATAGAAGATGGATATTATAGGTAGAAAGAGTTGACATCCACAGGGGTCGTATATGAAGAAGGAACTTGTGTGCAGAGACCCATCATCATAGGAGTGAAGCCAAGGTACAAACAGAAAACTCAAACATGCCAAATACTTGTGACAAGGAAACATGTAGAAGGACTGCATACATAAGAAACACACATGGCCAGGAATATAGGTGAAAGACCAAGCCATGCTTCTGAAGACGAAAGGCCAATGTGACTTTTTGATGATATTATCATGTTGTTCCATTGTAGCCTGTCCCTCCCTGGTCTCATAATGTTTTCTAGGCACTGCTCAGTTGAATTTCTAGTGTCTGGTGGTAGATACTGCTCTACTCAACACTACAGCACTGGATTCAGCCTTGAGTCAGGAAAACCTGAGTTCATATGTGACCTCAGACTCTTACTAGCAATGTAACCTGGGTGAGTTAGTTAACCTCTGCCTGTTTCAGTTTCCCTAACTATAAAATAAGAGTTATAATAATACTATGTTTGTGAGGATTGATTGAGATAATTTTTGTAAAGCACATAAGGTTTCTCCCTTTCTCTTCCTCCTACTATGATAATCTTCTCTTCTCTCTTGGCTGAAATAGGTTACTTTCTCTTCCTTGGAAAGAAAAGGCTGTGCTATGATTTTTCTTTTACAAAAGTCTGAGATCCCAGCCAGGGAACGAAAATAGAATTGACTTTGTCTTGTTCCTTCAGAGTCTTGGTTACTGAGACCTTTCATCTTCCCAGCAAGAGATTCTCAGCTGCAGGTACCAAGATCTTTAGAACAAAATCACCTACCATCCCCCAACTAGTTAATATTTTCAGGCTCAATCTTTTCATTGGACTCCTATTTTATCTGAACTTAACAAAAACTAAAACACACAATTACAATTTAAATATGAGGTGGCATTTATATAGCACTTTTGAGAGCTGCAAAACATTTTATAAATATCGTGTCATTTATTTGCAAAAAAACCTTGGAGGTAGGTGCTAATATTAATCTTATTTTACAAATGAAGAAACTCAGATAGGCAGGGGCTCAGGTACATGTCCAAGTTTAAAGAGCTAGTAAGTGTCTGAGTCTTTACTCACATTCAGGACTTTCTGATTCTAGGCCCAGAACTCTCTCCCCTAAGCCACCTAGCTGCCAATATGCAAAGAAGAAAAAGAATGAGGGTTGTGTTAAAAATTATGACCTCTTACCTAGTTCTATTCTTTTAAAGGATCAGGTCCCTCAGTCAGAGGTATCAGTCTAACTTACAGTGTTTTCCAACATGTTTGAGTGAGTAGTGGAAGAAAGCATGAACAAGGGAAGACCAAAGTTTAAAGCTGCTGTCTTGGATGCCTTAATGAGGTCACATAAGATCATATTTGTAAAGCACTTAGCCAAGGATGTGTAGTAAGTGCATAAGAATATTTGTTCCCTTCCCTGCCATCCTTATGCTACCTGCTTTACCAAATTCTTTCATTTGTCAATTGGAGGTTGGCCAGCAATGGTATGAAATAAGGCTACAGTCAGTCAATCAAGTTTTATTAAGCATTATAGTTATTAAGAATTTTATTTAATTAAGTGCAGGAAAACCATTCTTTGCCCTCAAGGATATCACATTATAATGAGTGAAACAACATATAAACAGGTAGAAGCATACACCATCTACTCTTATGTAAGCAAAACACCACAAACTTTTAAGTACTATGTGTGCTCTTTAAGAGTAGAAAGAATATGCTTTTACATTGTTTGCTCT
>JAQQSZ010002251.1:0-14817 GCA_028646595.1 Phalanger gymnotis | reverse complement strand
GGGTCTCTGGACTCTGGTCTCTAGTCGTTGAGGCGGGGCTTGAGAACGCCAGAGGCTTGGCTGGTAGAGGGAGGTGAGAAACTACAGCTGGAAAAAAATCCGAAGCAGAGCCGACCCCTGTGTGGACCCAGGAGTTCAAGAGAGGTCTGGAGGCCAGTGAATATGATTTATGCCATCTTATTTTTCTGTGGCCTCCTGGCTACTCTTGTGAGGCAGGCCTACTGGGCCTGGAGGCTTGTGTTCACAATACTGGAATGGGGAGGTTGGTTCGCTAATTTGTTGCTCTGGGCCCTGAATAAATTTTTTGATGCCTTAAAAAAAAGAATATAGGGGTATCAAGAAGCAAAATGACTAACTCACCTTGTCTCCTCCAAACTGAGGTCTTTTATGATGACTCAGAGCATGACCCATTTGTGCCCAGTACCACTGTATTGGCATGGTATTTTCCTACACAAAAGCAGCATCAGTAAGACAATGGACTCTGAACGGCAATCTTTTGATATAATCTGTGAACTTTCAACCCAGGGACTTTGATTTTTTAAAAAAATTTCCACATAGACTCATATTTCAAAAATATTGTCATTTTTAATTCTAGTATTATTGTAGACCCATACTTTTAAAAGATATTGTCATTTTAGATTCTAGTTTTATTTGTGCTGTAATTAATAAACATTAATTAATAAAACAAATAAATGCTTAAAATGTCTAATTTTCATGCTTTGTTTGGAGGAATTAAGCCTCTTACAGGGTAGGATGCTCTCTCATTCAGGCCTTTCAAATTCAAACAGCAGCCAGAAAACCTAATGCTATTCTAATCTGTACTAAGAGAAATATTATGCCCAAAATGGGGGATGTAAAAGTCACATTGTACTTTGCCCTTGTCAGAACATATCTGAAATATTATGCTAAATTCTGGAGAAGGAATTTTATGCAGAAAGCTAAAAGTCTGGTGTGCTTTTGGGAGAGGGGACTTGAGTTAAGAGAGGGCTAGAAACCATGCCGAATAATAAGGAACTGGAACCTGGTGAAGAGCAGATGCAGGGGAGGACAAAATATAAGCTGCAAGTATTTGAAAGGATATCATTTGGAAGAGGGATTGGACTTGTTCTTGGCTGTAGACAGAATTGGCAGCAATGTTTAGATAGCGAAGATAATCATATTTAGGGTTACCATAATAGAGAAGTTACTAACAATTAGAACTGTATAGAGGTAGTGCAGCCTAATCCATAGAAAGCTGGCCTCAAGTGAAGAAGACCTGTGAAGAAGATCAAGTGAAGAAGATTCTAGTCCTGCCTCTGCCATATTGTTCATGTGATCCTAAGCAAGTTATTCAGCCTCTCAATGCTCTAAATGAATCCTTAAATCTCTGAGGAGCTGAGAAAATGCCAACTGACATTGGCAACAAGTTTCCTCACCTGGGAATTCCCTTCCAGGGGTAGGGAACCTGCAGCCTCAAGGCCACATGTGGCCTTCTAGGTCCTTCGGTGCAGCCTTTTGACTTAGTCCAAATTTTACAGAAAAAAAAAAACATTTTTGTTAAGGAAATCTGTTCTGCGAGGTTTATATTCAGTCAAAGGGCCACACTTGAGGACCTAGAAGGTTCTGTAGCCTGGAGGCCAAAGGTTCCCCACCCTTGCATATCAATGAAATACCACAGGTCCAGTCTCTATCCTTATCTACCACATCTGTACAAAAGGGCAATGAAATGCTTCAAGAAATAATAGGTTCTTTCACGCGAGGCCTTAAAACTTAAAACGCTATACAACATTGTTATACAGGGGGGCTATTGGATAAATGTAGCTTGGACCAGAAAGCATCCAAAGTCCCTGCCAACTCTCAGATTTTGTGAAATTTATAATATATATTTATTATATTATTTATTATAGTTATTATAATATTTACTATATTAAATATATTTACTACATATATTATGAATTATAGAACATTATTTGTTTTATTAAATGTTGTGTTATAGTATATATTATGTTGTTATATCACATTGTATTATATATCATATATCATATCATATCGTTATAGTATTGTATCTTGTCAGACCATATGTCTTATGTTAATTTCTATGACAAAATAATCAATATCTTTAAAACTGACAGAAATGGAATTAAAAGGAATCTCAGAAGCTATCTAGTCCAATTCATAACATTATGAATCTTTTGATCTATCACTGACAAATGGTGATCCCATCCAAGAGATGGGGAACCAATCATTTTTGGACCACTCCAAGTTAGTAAGTTTCCTCCTAAATATCAAGCTAAAATCAAGTTCTCAGCGACTTCTGTAATGGCAGAAAAATTCTGTTCTATCTTCCACATGAAAGTTATTTGAAGTCAGTTCTCATTTGCCTTCTGAAAAATAAGAGGTTTGGAGTCAACGATATTGAGCTCTCAGTTGTATGATCCCTCATGTCTTCTCTTTGATTGAAGGTTCTTAAAGGTCTTTTGCCTTTCTCAGATGAAAACTCCACTATCCAGCCTTAGTGTGGGGTTCACAGTTAAGGCAAAGGGTCCCCATTAGGTCAGGCTTTTAGTTTTCTGGGAAATAGAACTAGACCTGCTTGGTTGTTAAGTCTTTAGTCCTCAGAGCAATGCATAATTAGATCTCCTTCAAGAAGATAGTGTTCCATCAAACTTTTAGTTACATCCTATGGATACATTTTTTAAGAGTATGCATGCCTGAAAACCATGGAGGTGATTTGCATGACCCAGAATGAGTTGTACTATTAAGATGACAGTATCTTCTATTAAGAAAGAAATTGTAATAATGGAATTTCAGGTATTTTGAAACCTGAGTTTTACAGTGAAAGTCAGTATCTGGGAATTTTATCTCCTGATCATGAACCCCAGCTGATGACCTACTCACCTATCTTATTCAGCAAGTCTTCCAAATGTTGATTATCTTAGGGTGCAATGGATAGAGCACCGAGTCTGCAGTTAAGGAGTTCTGAGTTCAAATCTGTTCTCTGACACAATAGCTGTGTGGCACTGGACAAGTCACTTAACCCCTGCTTGTCTCAGTTCCTCAACTGTAAAATGGGAAAGCACTGGAGAAGGAAACTAGTATCTTTTTTTAATGAAGTAGCCTTTATTCATTAAACACTGACCCTAACACATTGTCAAATTGCAAGGCAGAAAAAGGTACAGAAAGGGGGAAGGAAAAATGGAAGGAGAGAGGGAGAGAAGAGTTAGGGGAGGGGGAGGGAAGGGAGGAAGCAACAGCTACAGCTCTAGATAAGGGATTCAACAAATCACAGACTCTAAAACAGGCGAATACTCAGTTCAACTGGCTTGGAGCTAAGCAAGGATCTTCCCCACCCCTTTCCCTCACAAAAACACCAAGGAAGATCACAAGCTCACAACTATTTGGTTTTCACCAATGTTAACACAAAGGAAAAAGATAAAGCCCAGAAACTCTTTTGAAGGGATGCCCCCAGAAATCTGCCATCAGCATGGAGAAAATCTCTGTTTCAAGGGGAAAGAAAACTGTTATTGCCTTGTATAGATCAATTTTGTCAAAATTCTAGTCACTGAGCCCAGGTCTCCCCTTTACGTGTACACAGCCAAATAAAAATTCTTGCAGGTTTCTTAAGTTGGTACAAGAGGGAAAAAAATTATTTCATTTGCCAAAAAAGCTCCATCTCCTTTTACTTACTAACTTTTTGTCAGTTCAAATAAGTGTTCAGAGAGGGTAATGGATTTTTTCATTGTTATTCAGTCACTCAGTCATGAATGGGTACTTGGATTTTTGCTTTTCGAGCTAGTCACCAAAAATTATGAGGTACATTCTCAACATTTAGCTTAATAATGAGCAAAATGAATGGGGTTCTGTTCTGGGTCTAATTTAATTTCAATCCACTAAATCTCTTAGCTCTATAAAGTACTTTTGAATTCTGTCCAAAGTGCATAATTTCATGCATTACCTTTCTTATTTAGAAAGAGATTCCCACCAGAAAAAGGAAATTTCTGGAAATAATTTACTATGAAATAAGGATGTAAAGATAGATTATGAAGTAATTTAATTCTAAAATCATTAGGGAGCCACTGAATATTTTTGAGCAGGGTAGTGACATAATCAGACACAAGAAAAATTATTTTGTCAGCTCTGTGAAGAACAGATGTAGAAGGGTGAGAGCAGAGTCAGGGAGATGAATAAGCAGATGATAGAGGCTACTTGGATTAGGTCCCTTCCTGCAGAGGAAGGAGGAGGGGCATGGAAGCAGAAATAATTGGAAGAAGTTTCTAAGTATAGCACTTGACACAAGTGGAACACCTGTGTTTATATTGACTTTTACTGACACAAAATCTCTCTCATTCTCCTCTTCAATCATACTGCTATCATTCTAGCGTACTCATGACTAGTTTATACAGAGGTGCCTGGGGCTTCTTTACCCCATACTGGTGCATTTGTAGAATACTTCAGTTTCTGTGACTACTTTAGCACAAAATGTCACCAATTCTAAACACCTTGGGCCATCAAGTTGGTTTGTACTTCAGGACAGAGTCAACTTCCTGATTTGCATATTTATTTCAGTCTTCATTTCTCAGAACCAGAATAAGACTAAGATTACAAAATGCATTGGATCATATTTCCTTGTATCCTTATGTGGCCAAGCGTCCCACTGGTAACATGTAATGAAATTTGTGCTTAGATTAGAGTTGATTGTGAATGTTTCTATTCCTTGAGATTCAGAACTTTTCTAGTTCAGAAAGCAATTTTAATGATGCAAGTAAAAGGTAAAAAAAAAAAATTTTGACCAATAATGATATTAATGTGAGTGAATAGTACAATCGTGATTTTTTTTTGTTTTGTGGAATTGAATTCGACAATATATAGTTGGCTGGATAGAGAAAGCAAGGGAGACAGAATATTCAAAGGGGAATCAAAAGTTACTAACTTGGGTGAGTGGAATGATGGTGGTGTCATCAGATTCTACTGAAGTCTTTAACATCCTTTCAGTTACTCAGAACTGAAACTTTGAAGTCAATCTCAAATCCTCATTCTTTTTCACCCCACATATCACATCATTTTCCAGGTCTTTATGATTACACTGTCACATGCCTCATATCTTCATCTTTTTTCTCCATTCACATGGTTACCAATCTAGATCAGACCCTAATTACAACTCACCTAGAGACTATTGTAATAGCCTGTTCCCTTTCCAATCCAACATCCATGAAGTTTCTAAAGTAATATTCTTAAAGAAAAGGTCTGAAAATGCCATTCTACTATTGAGTAAATTCTAGTGGTTCCCTTGGACTGGAGGATAAAATATTAGCTACTGTTTGGCCTTATCATGAAGAGGCAAACCTTCTCCTTGCCAAGGCCAATCCCTCTACATGCACATCATCCCATTTTATCCCATCTTCTCCAGCAGATTGCCTTCATCCATACTCACTCACTAATCTTCAGTCTCTCCTTGCCTATTGGCTGCTTCCTTTTACCTACAAACATACCAATGTTTCCCTCATCAGCAAAAACAACAACGACACACACAAAAAGCCTCTTTCTTGATCGTCTATCCCCTGCTAATTATCATCTAATGTCTCTCTTCCCTTTTGTGGTATATTCTTTGAGAAGCCTGTCTACAATGGGTGCCTCCATTTCCTCCTCCCTCACTAGTTTTTTAACTCTTTATAGTCTGGCTTCTAACCTCATTCAACCACATCATTCTCTCCAAATTTACCAATGATCTCTTAATTGCCAAAACTAATGGCCTTTTCTTAATCTTCATCCTTGTGACATCTTTGCAGCCTTTGATACTGTCAGACATTCTCTTCTCCTTGACATTCTCATCTCTAGGTCTTCTTGACATTGCTCTCTCCTGGTTCTCCTCCTACCTGTTTAACTGATCATTCTCAGTCTCCTTTGCTGGATATTTATTCTGATCAAATGCAATAACTCTGAGTGTCCTCCAAGATTCTCTCCTGGATCTGCTTCTACCCTCTTTAATTCATGATCTCGTCACTCTATCCCTCCTCATCTCTGCCTCCTAGATTCTCTGCCATCATACATGTATCAGTTGAAAGCTGGCTTCCACAGGAAGCCTTTCCTGATCCTCCTTAATGCTAGTGCCTTCCTTCTGTCCTTTATCTCCGATGTGTCCTATTTGTATCTTTTTTGTGCACAGTTGATGTCACATTTTTTTCCTCCATTTGACTGTGAGCTCCTGACACCAGGAACTGTTTTTTGTCTCTTTGTATTCTCAATGCCCAACAGAGCTCCTGACACATAGTAGGTGCATAATAAATGTTTATTGACTGAGGTAGAATTTAAACTTTGGCCTTCCAAACTCTAAGGTCAGCTCTCTATGACTACAGTTTCCTTCTCCTCACTCAGAAACTAACCAATAGAATACAATAGTGTCTTATAGTTATTCCATTGAGATAACTAATTAATTGTTGTCCAAAAATACCAACTGTGCTAAATACTGAACTTTTCAGAAATTCTTTTTACAAATTTTAACAATTCCAAGGGTTATTTTGTGTTGTTTTGTTTGCCTTTTGTTTTTAATTTCTAATGACAGGATTTATTCTTCATATATACTCTAAGGATTTCTCTATTTCTCCTGCTATTTTTCTAATGCTACTCCAAAAATTGTTTGGAAGCTGGGCTTTCTGGGTTGTTTAAAGCCTTTATTTCTAAATCATCATCTTTTATTTAAAAAAAGGAAGGTTTAGCTTTGCTGGAAAGCTGATGCTATGGTTAAGGACTTTAGAAAAAATATATATATATATATATTCCATCTGCTTCTTGTTCCAGATTCTTTTTTAAAAAATCTTGTGAGATTTGAATTGTTATGTTTTTATATAAATAATATCTTTATTCTGGCAGCTTGAAGAATTTTTCTTTATCATTGTAGTTTAGAAATTTGCTGATAATGGAATTGAGTTGAATTTTTAGTTTCTCCTTGCTAGCGTATCAGTAAATTCTATTTGTAATATCTCAATTTTTTCTTTATTTCTTGAAAGTTTTCTTATACAATTTCCTGAATTATAGTGGTCAGATACTTTTCCACTTTGCAATTTCCCCAAACTGCAATAAGCCTGAGTTTCTCTCTTCTTGCTCTATCCTCTAAATCTAGCACTTTCACCTGCATTACTTCCTACTCTATTTACAGCTGAATTATTTTCTGAGATTGCCCTTCTCAAATATGCCTTGTTATTCTGTTTCTTATATTTTTGTTGTTATTTTTAATGCCCTTCATCCTGGTTTCCAAATTGTGGGATTTCATCATCATCTCTCCTCATGGTTTCTCTGGTTTATTTAATTTCTTATTTTAATTTCTTGAGTATCTCTATTGTATACTTCATTGCCTCTTTAGGAATTTCCTCCATTGTTTCTAATGAAACTGTTGATATCACAGCCTATTTTTATTTTCCTATTTCTGCTTCTTTTCTTATTCCACCATATCTTTTGTTCATATTGGTGACATTCAATTATTTCATTCTTTCTGTTGGGTTTTCTTTTCCTTGTGAGGATATCTGACAATTGTGTTTCTTTTCAGCTTTTCTATTGCGGTTTCTGAGGTAAAAAATGAAAAAAAAATTCCTAATGCCCTCTTACTCTGCTATCTTCCTTCAAATCCTTTAGGCTTTCTCAGAAGACTCCTGTTTCCTAATTATCAGCAGAAAAAAAAATCCCAAACCTCCTGCTCTGAGAAATAGGGAAGATTGCCATTTATTTTACAAAGGAAGATTTCCTACTTTTATGGGTTGACATTACCTTTTCAAATATTCCCAGGATCCTAATATCCCTAACAAATGGCTCTATTTTTTGCTGCTGCTTCTTGAGCCAGGAGAAACTAAGCCAAAAGCTCACTTATCACAGAACAAAAATGAACATGAAGCTTGGAAATAGCAGTAACAATAGTAGGCTGGGAGGTCAATGATCTGGTGAATATGTGATTATTGTGTGAAAGGCATTACCAAGAGAATAATGAATCATGTATAGAACATGTATTGTGAAGCCCCACAAACAACTTTCAACAGAGACAACTGTATAATTAAAAGGTTTGAACTTGGCAAGCTGTATGATGTTCACAAAGATAATTAGAGAACAATGAAATTCACCTTGTGATTTCTATCTTTAAAGTCTTGAGCTATCCCTCCCCTCTACCCTTAGTGATTAGGAAAATGAAGACTTGGCAAAAGATTCGGTGTAGGTGGTTAAGTTCATACAAGGGAAGCACTTAGGGGCTGTGTGAATGCATGAATGAATTAATGATTGGATGAAAAGATGAATAAAATCTAAACGTTCACTGGCAGACCGGAACTGTTCCAAGAGAAACATCCCACCAATAAGCATTGCACGTTAGATTGTGACTCTTTAAGATACCTTAAATAGCTTGGGGGAGGAGGTTACCTGGACAGAAGCAGGTACACCAGGGTTCTTTCTAGTCCCAGAGCTCATTGATTATTCTCATTATTCTTAGAAGAATGAATATGAATTAGAAAGTTTCACCAAGCATATATGAATCTTTCTTCTCTCTACTAAAATACACTGGTACATTTAAAAAAAAATTCTCTCTATGCTCTCTAATCAAATATCCTGGCCTTTCAGTTTGGAAATGAAAATGAATTATATCATACCATTCACATTTTCTAGTCTGTAGGAAATTAGGTTTACTTGTTTGCTGTCTATGTGAATTATCAGGGTTTTAAAAAAAATACATCAGGAGCCCATCTCTGATGCTGACACCTACAACCTACACATTGTAAAAGATGAAGCACTGTATTATGGCAAAGATATCTAAAATTTTAATGTTCATAATATAGATTTCAATATTTAGCTTTTATGTTTTTTATACATTTAGCTATTTTAGTTTTTGAATATTTACAACTGTAACAATCACAGAAGGGGGCTTTTTTTATTGTCTATCAATTAAATTATGCTGGCTCAGCATTTCCATTCTATCACTGACTTGTCCTTAAAAGTCTTTGAATTAATGTGTGCATTCATTCAACAAGGAGCACTAAGCTTGTGTTCCAAATCCTAGGTCAAAATTTTAGCTCTTTGTGACCCTAAGTAACTTATTTAACTTCTCTAATTCTCAGTTTTCTCATCAGAAGGAGGAGCTCAATGATCTCTAAGGACCTCTCTAGCTATAAATCAATGCTCCTGTCCTTTAGTTATCAAGTACCTACTTTTTGCAGAATTCTCTAATAGATCTTAGAGGAGAAATAATCATTGAAGCTTACAGTCTAGTAGGAAGATATGACATGAACACAAACAGCTATAATACAAACTACTATACAGTAAATACATTAGGGAGTAATAAAACAAAATGCTTTGTAAGTTCTAGGGAGAATGAAAGGAACATTACTGACAAAGGTCATTACAGTAGGCTTATGAGGGAGTTGCCATTTAAATTGGGCTTTCAATATTTAAAAAAATCAACAAACTGAAGGGGGATGGGGTTTAAAGATGTGGCAGGCCTAAAGAGCTGAGGCATAGGAATATACTCTCTTTCAACCTTTTTCTTAAGCCTTTTTCTTCTCTTTTATATTTGTTCTCTGAGTGGTTCCAACCACTTCCCTTGTCTTTACCTATCACCTCTATGTAGATGGTTTCCGAGTCTACAGAGCCAAACGTGACTGCTTCTTGAGCTCTGAATTGATATTTCCAACCCCTGACAGTAGGCATTTACATCTACATGTTCACCAATGCCACAAAACAAGATGCAAAAATGAATCCATCTTCTCCTTTTAAAGTGCCCCTCCTTTTAACTTTCGTATGTCTCTTAACGGTGCTAACATCCTCTTAATCACCCAAATGAGACAGCAACTCATTGACTTAGGAAGGACACTCAAAGGTTTATTTTGTCAAGGAATGGAATACAAAAGTTTTATGGGTGTTATCACTACCTCAAACACCTCAAAGAGCTTAGCTTTTACCAAACTTTCAGGTTAAGGGTCAAATTTTAAGTTTCTCAACATGGCCCTGTCTTGTTCCAAACCACTGCAACCAGGCTCATAACTGAACAGATTCCTAATTGTGGTCAATGTGGAAGGCAAGGTAAGCATAGCCCTACAATTTGTATTAGTTGGCTCCAAAACAGGGACCAGGGCCTCTTGGGATATATGAGAGGAAGAATATGTGAGTACAAGGGATTTCATCCAGTTAATAAGAGGGTGGGAAGATGGGTCTTATCTCACCCTAACATAGTCAATCCTGTGCTTCGCTTGAACACAAAAAAAACCCCTTTATCCAATATTCCCCTATTACACAAGACAGTTTTAACCTAACCCTAATCCTTGCTCAATAGTTATACTGGAAAAATCCTGTCCAATAGTGTACCCACACGTTATTTCACAAATCACCTCAAAACTGAGGCAAGCATAGCAGCTAGGGAATATTTCAGTGGGTCAGAGTAACTTAAACAGAATGGCCAGAAGTAGATGTGATGAAATCTCATTGCATTATAAGATGGAATGTGAAATCAGTTGTCAGATCTTATAATATTTATCTCTACAACATTTTTGTATCTACTCACACAGCCACTACCCCGGTGCAATATTTTGTCATCTCTTGCTTGTGCAGTAACCCCCTAATTGGTGTCTCTTTCTCAAGTTTCTCCTTCTCCAATCAATTCTTTACAGTTACCAAAAGACATCTTCCTAAAGCAAAGGGCTGACCATGACACTCTCCTCATTAAAAGTGAGTGATTCTCTATTGTTTCTAGAGTTAAATATTATTTTATTTTATCTCCTTTTATAATTTCTATTTCTCTGTAAGATTTATAATGCCCATAATTATTACCGTGGTTACACACGTAGATAATTTAAAAATCAGCAAATGTGCATATATTGGATGCATATTCAAAAATTTGCAGACGGGGTATGTGATTTAAAAAAAAATGTTTAGAAACCACTGCTTTAGATAAATACACCTAGATTGCATACAGTCAGAAAACGTTCAAGCACCATCACCAGTGTTTCAGGCAGAAATCAAGTTCTAGAAAGGCTAAAGAGCTGATGATTTGTGGACTTTTATTGATGATAGTTTCATTATAGAAAAGATGAAGGAAAAACAAGAAGAGATTTTATCATAGGGAATATGTTAAGGAGTTTTCCTAAAATCCCAGAGTGTGAGATTAAAAAGACCCTTAATAAGTTTGTGATCGTTATAGAGCCTTAGCTGTTGAATAACAACTGGTACCATGTAGGAAAAATAAGGAATGGCTAAGAGACTAAATCATGGTCTTTCACTTTAAAAAAAAAGTAAACCATCCAGCAATTTTAGTGTGAGAAGAAGTTAAATCTTGGAGTAGTTGTGTAATGAGATTTCTGCAAGGAGAAATGATGACATTTCTCTCTCTCTTCTTCTGCTAGCCATGACATCTAGCAGCAAATCCATTAACCCAAAAATATACAACCCATCTGACAGTTGGAAAGTCAGTTCAAGAGAGTTTGAGGCCTAGTTTAGGAAACTAAAATAAACACTATTTATAGACATGGATACAAAGACAACTGCCATAGGGAGAATGTACCCTCTAGAAATGGTAGCTGTTTCAGAAAAGAAGAGAGCCAGAAATGGATTCAAGAGAGAGCTAAATTTGGTGATCAGGAATTAAGCCACAGAGATGGTCTGTGGTCCTACAGTTCGAGCTGAGTTGCCTTAGCACATATTTCCCATGTATGTGCCTCCCTTCCATTGTATTTCAAGTTGGTGCTCACTCTCCCCATGTGTATATTTGTGGGAAAGTGTACCCCAGGGATAAAGGGAGGAATGATCTCTAGCTACCAGTTTTACTATTATATTTTAGTATTATATTTACTGGCTTATTGTTAATAAGTACATAGGTAGGGGCTTTTGTGCTGTATTACTTGTGGTGCACATTCACAGAGTTACTACTAGAATCTGAGATAGATCCTTCATCTGAGGAATAAACCCTCTAGTGTAAGTGTGATATAAGTTGGGCCTCAGATGTATAAGCTCAAAAAATAGATCCATATAAGATAAGCTTTATCCATAAGAATACTAGACATTTCAGCTAATAGACCCCCAGTATGATTATTGTATCTCTTAGGAATGGTTCCATCACATATTTGGTAAGCTTCCTAAAGGGGTTCTCTGTGCTGATGTTTCAGGTAGTTGTCAAAAAGTTTTCCTTGAACCAAAGGTCATCCCTAACCAAACTCTGAAAATTAGCTACCTACTTGTTTCATTTTTGTCCACCTTGAAAGTAAGGGAGAAGAGCTTTTAATTTAGCCTATAAAGGGTCTTCAGGTAACTATCTACTGACCAAAACATGGTGTGAAGATTGGGTTTAGGGAAGAACTGGGAGAAAACCAAAAGTTCTCATGTAATGGTATTCTTCTATCTCCATAATTTTGCACTGGCCATCTCCCATTTTCAGAATGCACTCTATGTGGGGCAGCTAGGTGGTGCAGTGAATAGAGCACCATCAGGAAGACCTGAGTTCAAATCCAGCCTGAGACACTTGACACACTTACTAGCTGTGTGACCTTGGGCAAGTCACTTAACCCCAACTGCCATGCCTTCCCTCCTCAAAAAAAAAAAAACCAACAGCATGCACTTCAAGCTTTTCTCTACCTAATAGAATCATATCTTACCTTCTCCAATGTGATGCTCAATACTACTTTCTATATGAAACATTTCCTGTACCTGAATGTCTTACCTCTCAAACTACCTCGTGAAAAAACTGCATATATAAGCATATGTATATATGTATATGCACATATATGCATGTATGCATTTTGTATCTATTTACATACATGCATGTTGTCTGCCCAATAGAACATGAGCTCCTTGAGAAAAGAAACTATTTTCCTTTGAGGACATTTAATAATTTCTTGTTGATTGATTGATTAGTGTATTGTGGGTATGGTGGTATGTATATTTGTTGTAACAGAGAATATTAAAACCAACTAATATCACTGATTTTAGATAATATAATATAATAATAATCACTAATAATAATACCTAACAGTTATATGGTGCTTACTTTATTATGTCAGGCATTATGCTAGGTGCTTTGATCCTCACAACAAGCCTGAGAGATAAGTGACATTATTTTCCTCATTTTACACATAAAGAAACTGAGGCAAACAGATGTTAACTGACTTGCCCAGGGTCATACAACTAATAATTATCTTAGGCTGGATCTGAAGTCAGGTTTTCTTAACTCTAGGCCTGACTCTATCTAATGTACCACCTAGCTACTGGTCTGTAAAGCTAGTATTTTGCAGGAAAAAACAGAGACTTGGAATCAGTAGAGACCCGGATTCAAATCTCCTTTGCAGACTTTCTCATTTCACATGAGCTGCTTCTCTAGCCCACTTCAGCTACACGATGAGATGGTCCTACTCTTGGATCTTGCCATTACCCATCAATGTTCTACTTCCACGTTCATGAACTCTGAAATCCCTTTATTTGACCACAATGCATTATTATATCTCCTCTCCCTCTACTTTGAAAACTTTAGTCTTCATCCATACCATGATCTCCAATCCCTAGACCCCTCACTTCTCTCTAAAACCATCCCCCCTGCACTAACAACATTTTCCTCCTTTCTCCATCTTGACACCTTGTTGAACTACTTAAAATCTAAACTGTTTTCTTCTCTTAAGACAGTTCTCTCTTAGTCCCTTGTGTCCTTTTCATAATGTTCCTCTTGTCCTGCCAAGCCTCTATGTTATATCATTCCCATCATCCACTGTCTTCACTCCTACACACATTCTACTAAATGAAGCTGGAGAAAATCATGAAAACCTACTGAGAGGGTCCACTACAAATGTATTGTCTAATCTCAAGTGGACAATCACTGCTACAAGGCCATCCTTTTACATCTCTCTAGTTAACTCAGCATCTCACTCACTAAAGCAGCACTTCTAAAATTTTTCATCTTTTATCAAACCTCCCATGATCCTCACCCCCACCCCATCCATTCAGCTGTGAACCTTATCTCATAATTTGCTGAATAGAGACCGTTAGCTGTGAGTTCTTCTTTTCTCTTCATCTCATATCAACCAGTGGCTTTCAGCCATTATATCCTCCTTTGCCCTTGTCTCACGTGAAGAGATAACCATTTTCCACCCCTCTACATGTATGAGTCATCCCATTCCATCCCATATGCCCATTTGACTGCCTCCCCACCCTCTCTCTCACACCCCGTCCCATCACACACACACAAACAAAGTGAAAATACTATGCTTCAATCTGCATTGAGAGTCCATCAGGTTTTTTTTCTCTAAATGTGGATAGCATTCTCTATCATGAGTCATTCAGAATTGTCTTGGATCCCTGCACTGCTGAGAAGAGCTAAGTCATTCATAGTTGATCATTGCACAATGCTGTTATTACTATTCACAATATTGTTCTGCTCACTTCACTTTGCATCATCAGTTCACATATGTCTTCCCAGGTTTTTCTGAAATCCATTTGCTCATCATTTTTTATAGCCCGACAATATTCCATTGCATTCATATACTACAGTTTGTTCAGCCATTCCTCCATTGAGGGTTTGCTTGTTTGTAGCTGTTTTCATACTGTTGTCTTCTTCTGAGTTTGTGTCATCTTCCCTGTCACTCTAGTAATGTTTTATGGTCAGGTTATGTATTTACTCTTTGCTCATTTTTTATAACCTATTTCTTAACTCTGAACTTTGTATTAAAATTAGGCTCGGGTAGCTTGAAGGGCAAGGGGATACTTTCTCAAGCTTCAGGATTTTTTGCACTACTATTTTCTTTTTTTTTTTTTTTTTTTTGGTATCTTTTATTTCTTTTTTAATTTATTTTTAATATGTTTAGTTTTCAGCATTGATTTTCACATGCATTTGAA